>JACEIK010005775.1:86542-101050 GCA_018107945.1 Datura stramonium
ATAACATGGGTAACTTGAAAATCATACTTTTCTATCATCAATAAACTCAAATTATAGAGTATTCATCATAAATCATAACTTCCATGAACTTTTATCAAATAGGCATTTTGGATTTAAAAGCTTGAAACATGAATTAAGGAAAATAATAAAACCTGCCCATCCTTCATAATTCAATAACTAAAACTCAATTAAAACATACCCATAAAGAGAAATCACATTGTCATGCTTTGGGTAAATCCTCATGGAATTTGAGTAGAAGAAATCATGAATTAACTTGAAATTTGGACATGGGTTGGGGAGAATTTCACCCATTTTAAAACCCTACATACCTGGGAATAAATGGACTTAAGGGTCCTTGAACACCCACAAAGAATTTGATGAAAATTTGGGGAAGAAGACATTGAATCTCCCAAAAACCTCTCTAAGCCTTTGCATGAGAATGGGCATGCATAAATGGATTAACCCATCTTATCTAACTTAGAAACATATCCAAAACGACGTAGTTTAGCCCTTAGGGACTTAGGAAGTTATGAAAACACCCTTATTAAAACGCAGGAATTTCTGGTCGCCAGTCCTCACGAGGGACCTAACAGGTCGTTTCCATAGGGCATGACTCATGGCCTTGATCCGTAGAGTCCATTGCCCAAACCTACAAGGGAACCCCATGGGTGACTTCAATTGTCGTGAGGTCAGACCACGACTCGTGGTCACCTTCCCGGGCCTACACCACCCATCCCATTTTGCCAATCCTCTAGGGTTGACCAAGGGTGACCTCACGAGTTGTGAGGTCTGACCATGACTCATGGTCAATCCTGTGTCCTTCTCACTCAGGCCTTGCCACACCACATTGACCACGAGTCACCTCACAACTCGTGGCCACTCCTCATGACTCACCTCACGAGTCGTTCTGTGACCTGGTGCGAAATTTCAGCTTTCTTCATTTTCACTTCGGGGTTTGATCCATGGGTTCTCGGGGTATAAAAATATCTTTCCCTTGGGAACATTCGACCTCGAATGTTAGAAACATGCAGAAAACTCAGAAAAAAGCTATCACCATATACAATTTCCAATCATTTAAGTCGAAAACTGACAGAATTACTACCTTCGAAAGGAACTACATAGCTAAACTGAATTCAGACATCACATACATTTACCATATCATAAAACAAACTTGTACACATGAACTGAACAGGAAAATCTGATTAAAGGTTTAGGGAAAAACTGGTACCTCAAACTGAAACTGAGCCGGTAGGGAACAAATGAGGGTATTTAGCTATTATATCCGCTTCGGCTTCCTACGTAGCCCCCTCAACATGCTGATTTCTCCATAATACTTTAACTGAAGCTATTTCTTTGTTCCTCAGCCTCCGAACCTGACAATCCAAGATTTCAACGAGAATTTCTTCATAACTAAGGCTGTCCTTCACTCCAATGCTGTCTACCGGAATTACCAAGGCTGGATCACCCAAGTACTTCTTCAAAAGTGACACATGAAAGATGGGATGAACCGAAGATAGATCCGAGGGCAAGTCCAACTCATACGCCACCTTACCAACTCTTCTCACTACCCGGTAGGGGCCAACATAGCGGGGACTGAGTTTACCTTTCTTTTCAAACCGCATGAATCCTTTCATGGGAGATACCTTTAGAAATACTCAGTCGTCCACATCAAACTCCAAATATCTTCTCCTCATATCGACATATGATTTCTGAAAACTCCGAGCGATTTTCAACCGATCCCTTATCAACTGAACCTTCACCATCACCTCATGAACTGAATCTGGTCCTATCATAGCTGCCTCACCAACCTCGAACCATCCGATGGGAGATCTACACCTCTGCCCGTAAAGAGCCTCGAACGGTGCCATCTGGATACTGGAGTGGTAACTGTTATTATAAGCAAACTCGATCAAGGGTAAATGATCATCCCAACTACCTTTAAAATCCATAAAACTTGCCCTCAACATATCCTCAAGGGTCTGAATGGTTCATTCTGCCTGGTCGTCTGTTTGTAGATGGAAGGCTGTACTGAGCTTAACCTGCGTTCCAAGCCCTTTTTAAAAAGAACGCCAGAATTGAGAGGTAAACTGAGTACCTCGGTCTGATATAATAGACAAGGGCACTCCATTAAGTCGAACCAACTCTCGAATATACAACTTAGCATAATAATCCGTTGAATCCATGGTCTTGACCGATAGGAAGTTTTCCGCCTTAGTTAGCTTGTCCATCACCACCCAAATGGAGTCATAGTGTTGGCGAGTATAAGGTAGGCCTATAACAAAATCCATATTAATCTCTTCCCACTTCCAAGTGGGGATGCTGATATCTTGAAGTACGCCTCCCGGCCTTTGATGTTCGACTTTCACTTGCTGGCAGTTTGGACATTCTTCTACGAACTCCACAATATATATATTCATACCATCCCACCAATAGATTTCTCACAAATCCCGACACATTTTTGTGGATCCTGGATGAATAGAATATCCGATACCATGTGCCTCATGCAATATCCGAACTCTCAAATTCTCGATGTACGAAACACATAGTCGACCCTGGTATCGTAGCACACCATCTCCCCCCTTGGGAGAAGACCTCCACCTTCTGACTCCGCACCGCCTCCTTTAGCTTCCTCAGTATTGGATTCTTATCTTGCTTGGTTTTAAAATCAACTACCAAGGACGATTCTGACCTGTTATGTACAACAACACCGCCATCGGTCGAATCGATCAATCTAACTCCCAGCCTTGCGAGTCTTTGGACATCCTTCGCCAACTCCTTATTTCCCTCATCCATGTGGGACACACTTTCCATGGAGAGTCTGCTAAGAGCATCTGCAACCACATTAGCCTTGCCTAGGTGGCAAAAGGACACTCATGTCATAGTCCTTAAGTAATTCCAACCACCTCCTATGCCGAAGATTTAGATCCTTCTATGTGAACACACATTGTAAGCTCTTGTGATCCGTAAATACATCCACGTGGACAACATACAAGTAATGCCGCCATATCTTCAATGCAAACAACACCGCGGCCAACTCAAGATCATGGGTCGGGTAATTCTCTTCATGGACCTTCAGCTGCCTCGAGGCATATGCTATTACCTTCCCATGCTGTATCAACACACATACCAGTCTGACTCTCAAAGAATCACAATAGACAATGAAACCATCGGTACCCTTGGGTAAGGTCAACACTGGTGCTGAAGTGAGTCAGGTCTTCAACTCTTGGAAGCTTTTCTCGCAAGCATCCAACCATATGAATTTTACCTTTTTCTAAGTCAACCTGGTCAATGGGGCCACAATTGATGAAAAGCCCTAAACAAATCTTCGGTAGTAGCTCGCTAAGCCCAAGAAACTCCAAATTTCTGAAGGATTCACCGGTCTGGGCCAATTCTTCACCGCCTCTATCTTTTGGGAATCTACCCTTATGCCTTCGCTTGATACTACATGTCCCAGAAATGCTACCGAGTTTAGCCAAAATTCACACTTACTAAACTTTGCATACAACTGACGATCCTTGAGGGTTTGCAGCACTATCCTCAAATGATTGGTATGCTCTTCCTCGCTCCAAGAGTATATAAGAATGTCGTCGATGAACACGATCACGAACATATCCAAATATTGCTTGAACACCCTGTTTATCAGGTCCATAAAAGTTGTGGGAGCATTGGTAGCCCAAAAGACATAACACAAATTCGTAGTGACCATACCGAGTCCTGAAAGCGGTCTTCAAGATGTCACTCTCCCTCACTCTGAGCTGGTGATACCCGGACCTGAGATCGATCTTGGAGAAGCACCTGGCACCTTGAAGCTGGTCAAACAAATCATGAATCCTGGGTAAGGGGTACCTGTTCTTGACGATAACCCTATTCAACTGCCGATAGTCAATACACATGCAAAGGGAACCGTCCTTCTTTCGAACAAACAAAACTGGTGTACCCCATGGAGACTGGCTCGGTCTAATGAAGCTCTTATCCAACAAATCCCTTAACTGATCCTTCAATTCCTTTAGCTCGGCTAGAGCCATCCTGTAAGGAGGGATAGAAATAGGCTGCGTATCTGGCAATAGGTCAATGCCGAAATCAATTTCCCTCTTCGGAGGAACATATGGAAAATCCTCAAGAAACACCTCTGGATATTCGCACACCACCGGAACTGACTGAATAGTCGGGGTCTCGGACTCCACATCCTTAACCCTAACTAGGTGGTACATACACCCCTTAGATATCATCTTCCTAGCCCTAAGATAGGAAATAAACCGACCTGCTGGCACCGTCGAACTACCCTTCCACTCCAAAACTGACTCACCCGGAAAACAAAACTCCACGGTATGAGTCCTAAAATTAATTGAACAATAACATGCAAACAACCAATCCATACCAAGAATAACGTTAAAGTCAGTCATGGCTAACTCTACCAAATCTGCGGAGATAACCTTATGCAACACAATGACCGAGCACCCTCTATATACTCGTCTAGCTACGACCAAATCACCAACTAGGGTAGAAATTTGAAACGGTTCTTACAATGTCTCGGGACCAACTCCAAGGCTACTAGCAATGTAAGGAGTCACGAAACACAATGTGGCTCCCGTGTCTAACAAGGCATAAACATCAATATGAAAGACATGCAACATACCAGTGACCACGTCTGGCGAAGTCTCCTACTCTCGGTGCGAGGCAAGGGCATATAATCGATTTTGACGCTGACCGCCACCCCCACTAGTAGATGCTCCCTGTGGAGCTGAACGAGCTAGAGCTGCTGCTATCATGGTGGTCTGTGCTCGACCCCTATCATCACCCTGTCTGGCATATGGACATGCTCAGCACATGTTCCCAGATCTACCACACCTGAAGCAGATATTCAAACCGAGCAGACACTCCCCGGTGTGACTCTTGCCGCACTTTGCGCAGGCTGGAGAGGTACACTCTAACTGGGTGCACCCTCTGATGCCTCGACCCTGAAGCCCTGCTCCTCTGACCACTCCTGGGTCTTGTTGGGATGCTAGATGATGATTGTGCCGAGGCTAGTGACCTCTGCTGGAACTGTGGACGGTAGCCACCACCAGACCTCTGATGTGAAAACCCATGACTATCTGTCCGAGCTCTCTTTGCCTCCCTCTCCCTCACATGAGCTGCCTCCATCTGTTGGGTGTACAACACTATGCAAGGAAAGTCCATATCTTGATGAAGCATGGCAGTCCTACAATCCTTGTCTAAATAACCGGCCACACCATGAACAAATCGGCTCACCCGTGTCCTCTGATCCATCACCAACTCTGGGGCATACTTTGACAACTGGGTGAACTCAAGCGAATACTCCAGCATTGTCATCTTTCCTTGCTTGAGGTTAACAAACTCAGCTGCTTTCAATTCCCTCATCTCCTGACGGAAGAACCTGTCAACAAAGGCCATGTGGAACTCATCCCAGTTGATAGGGCCCGCACTCACTGCCCTAATGTCCTTCCATTGCTTGTACCAAATATGAGTGACTTCTTTTAACTAATATGAGGCCAAGTCTAGACACTCCCCATTTGTTACCCCCATAACCTGATTGACCTTCAAGATCCCTTCAATAAGCTCATGTGGATCCTCATCCACCTTTGATCCCGTGAACTTGGGAGGGTTCATCCTCAAGAAGTCTCTAATCTGAGATGCCGCTGCATTTCCATTTTGTGGAACCTGCGCAACAGCCTGCTGATTGACCTGAGCGGTCAAGGCTTGAGCCAACATCTGAATCGCTGCCCGAAACTCGGCGTGGGCAGGTGGCTCTTGTGCTTGGGGCTCTTGAACAAGTGGGGCTTGCTGATGCCCATGGTCATTTCCGTCTCCTTGGCCTTCATCATTTCCATTCCTCCTTCCGTTCATTCTCCTAGGAGCCATAATTCTGCAATCTCGAATCGCATGACTTAGAAGGATGGAAAGGCTTTTCATCGCACGACATAGAACATGAAAGAAGGGAGCATTTCCTAAATGTCTGGTAGCCTCTTCGTCATAGGTTTGGTGCGCTTCACATCCATGAAAAGGAATCTACCTAGTGTGGCTTTCGAACACCCTAGGACACTCCAAACGTATTGCTCTAATACCATGTTTGTCATAACCCGAACGTACCCCAGGATCGTAGACACGGGACAAGGGACCTCGAGAGACCCCAAGTCAACCCATGGCTCATGCATTCAACTAATCTCATTTAAATAATGGAATATTAAGCATAAAACATCGCCGAAATGTAACCATTACATAACATCAGGAAATACCAAACATTTACATAAGCTGAATACTACTCATTTGTCCGAAATCCTCTAATATGTAAGATGAGTTGATGGGACAACATCCTCAACTAAACCGAGAAATACTAAAACATAATCAACATAAAAGTTTATCAAAAGGCCCTCGAAACATGAGGACTCACCAACAAGCTGATATCGTAGGCTGGGATGGACTAAGGATGAGGATGAGCCTGAGATTCGGACCCTGTATCATAAAACGATACAACATAGAAAGTATGCGGTCAGTATGTGGAATGTACTTAGTATGCAAGGTAAGTAAAATGGACATTTTAAAAGTAAAGTAAACTCATAAATAGATATATGAGAAGGACATCATGCTTACATCAAAATCTTCGTAATAAAACATAAGGCTCAAGACATTCAAATCGTTCATAATCATTCATTATCATAATCATAACTAACTTTTATTATAAAATAACTTGATCCAATAACATAAACGTAACAATGCATAAAACATGCGGAACAATGGGAGGACTCGTCATAACCGACACCATCATGGTAGAGCCTTTCATGATGCCTCACTGTCTTGCTCAAGTGGGCAGAGCCGACCCTGGCTTGAAAGGCGAGGGCCATGCATAAGGAATGATATCACATTGGAGGGGATCATTATCAATACATCATATCATTTATAATCCATGGTGGCACATGGTTATGAGACACCGGTGTAGTCCTTTGAACGTCGGGCTGCTCGTGCTAGACAAGGCTCCCAAAAATATTCATATAGGCTCATACATAATTCATTAACATCATGCATAAAAATTCATTGGCTAAGATAAAACATTTATCATCATTTATTCCCTTTAATACATGCTTAGCCAAGAATCAGGGCCATTTTTATCGGCAACATCATGAATTGATAAGTCATGAAGTTCATTTTCATATATCGTAAACCATTCTTCAACATGTGGACATTTCCCGATGCTTCATCATATTCAATTCTTTTAAAACATGCTCATAACATGGGTAACTTGAAAATCATACTTTTCTATCATCAATAAACTCAAATTATAGAGTATTCATCATAAATCATAACTTCCATGAACTTTTATCAAATGGGCATTTTGGATTTAAAATCTTGAAACATGAAATAAAGAAAATAATAAAACCTACCTATCCTTCATAATTCAATAATTAAAACTCAATTAAAACATACCCATAAAGAGAAATCACATTGTCATGCTTTGGGTAAAACCCCATGGAATTTGAGTAGAGGAATTCATGAATTAACTTGAAATTTGGGCATAGGTCGGGGATAATTTCACCCATTTTAAAACCCTACATACCTGGGAATTGATGGACTTAAGGGTCCTTGAACACCCACAAAGAATTTGATGAAAATTTGGGGAAGAAGGCCTCTAATCTCCCCAAAACCTCTCTAAGCCTTTGCATGAGAATGGGCATGCATAAAGGGCTTAACCCATCTTATCTAACTCAGAAACTTATCCAAAACGACGTAGTTTAGGCCTTAGGGACTTAGGAAGTTACGAAAACACCCTTATTAAAATGCAGGAATTTCTGGTCGCCCGTCCTCATGAGGGACCTAACGGGTCGTTGCCACAGGGCATGACTCGTAGCCTTGATTCATAGAGTCCACTGCCCAAACCACCAAGGGAACCCCACGGGTGACTTCATGAGTCGTGAGGTCAGACCACGACTCGTAGTCACCTTCCGTGGCCTACACTGCCCATCCCATTTTACCAATCCTCCAGGGTTGATCATGGGTGACCTCACGAGTCGTGAGGTCTGACCACGACTCTTGGTCAAGCCCGTGGCCTCCTCACTCTGGCCTTGCAACACCACGCTAAACACGATTCACCTCACGACTCATGGACACTCCTCAAGACTCACCTCACGAGTCTTTCTGTGACCTAGTGAGAATTTTTAGTTTTTCTCCATTTTAACTTCCGGGTCTGATCCTTGGGTTCCCGGGGTATAACAGTTCCGGTCTGGGGAAATAGTTCCTCCCTAATGCTCTATATAGTTTCATGTCTTTCAGTTCCTCTCATCTCTTAGTATGCATTTATGATTTGGAAATTTAGTTCTGAGTTATAGTTCAACTCGGAGGTAGACACTCCATAAGGATTCAACCCTTATTATTCAGCTCTTGGGAATTTAGCTCTTTCCCTAGCCTGACAGCTCTGTCACGCAGTCAGTCTCAGCTTCGAATGTTCAACAATTGGGATGGAATATTTCTCATTAAGTCAACACAGAAGGAAGATCCCATATTGCTTAACCTAAAAGAAACAGTCTCAGAGAAGGAGTGGAGGCTTTCTCCAAAAGGGGGAGATGGTGTGCTCCGTCATACTATATGTATCAGATGCAAGTGACTTGAGATAATAGATACTGGAAGAAGCACACAGTTCGAGATATTCTACCCATCTTGGTACCACTAAAATGTACCTGTTATTTACGGTATATTTACTGGTGGAACGACATGAAGAGAGACATCACAAAATTTGTAGCTAAGTGCCCAAGCTGCCAGCAAGTTAAGGTGGAACATTAGAGACCGGGAGGTATAACTCAGGATACCAACATACCCACATGGAAGTCGTAAGAAGTAAATATGGATTTTATTATGAGTCTACCTCGGACTCGTCGGCAGCACAACTCAATCTAGGTGATAGTAGACCGGATGACTAAGTCATCACACTTCCTCCCAATTAAAACTACAGACTCAGCTGAGGATTACTTTAAGTTATATATCCATGAATTGGTCAGACTACATGGGGGGCCTTTGTCCATTATTCATATAGAGGAACCCAATTCACCTCGCATTTCGAGAAGTCTTTTTAGAAGGGAGTCGGTACCCAGGTCAAGCTCAGCACATCTTTCACCTTTAGACTGATGGACAGGCTGAGCGAACTATTCAGACCTTGGAAGATATGTTGATAACTTGTATGATCGATTTCAAAGGCAATTGGGATGGTCACTTTTCTCTCATCGAGTTTGCGTACAACAACATCTACCGCTCCAGTATTCAGAAGGCCCCATTTGAGGCATTATAAGGTAGGAGGTGTAGATCTCCTATAAGGTGGTTTGAGGTTGGTGAAGCTACCTGGATAGGGCCAGACTCAGTTCATGAAGCTATACAGAAAGTAAAGCTCATCCGAGAAAGGTTGAAAACAACACAGACCCGACAGAAATCCTATGCTGATGTGAGGAGAAGAGAGTTAGAGTTTGGAGTAGATTAATGGGTTTATCTGAAAATTTCACCCATGAAGGGATGATGAGATTTGGGAAGAAAGGAAAACTCAATTCGAGATATGTGGGACCCTACAGAATTCTGAGGAGAATTGGCAATGTAGCCTATGAGCTGGAATTACCTTCAGAGTTATCATCTGTGCACCCAGTGTTCCATGTGTCTCTATTGAAGAAGTGCATCGGTGATCCAACTTCAGTGGTGCCACTAAATAGTACGGGAGTGAAATATAGTGTCTCTTATGAAGAGGTCCCAGTTCAGATCCTTGACCATCAGGTTAGTAAGTTGAGAAACAAAGAAATAGCTTCAGTCAAAGTTTTGTGGAGGAATCAGCATGTTGAGGGAGCTATGTGAGAAGTCAAAGTAGATATGATAACTAGGTACCCACATTTATTCCCTTTCAGCTCAGTTTCAATTTAAGGTATCAATTTTCTCCCTAAAACTCTGTTCAGTTTCATGTGTAGTTCATGTGCCCCAACTTCTTTCATTTCAACGTATGTAAGTGTGACTCATAAGTTCAGTTCAGTCATGTAGTTCAGTCTGGAGGCAGTCATTCCATTAGTTTTCAGCTTATATGTTCAGTATTTAAATGCGGTGATTGCATTTCTCTGTTTTCCTGTGTGTTTTCCAACATTCGAGGATAATGTTCTCAACGGGGAGAGGTTGTAATGACCCAGAAACCCTAAGATCAGACCTGGGAGTTGAAATGGAGAAAACAAGACTTTTTGCACCAGGTCACAGAATGAGTCGTCCTGTGACCCGCTGGGTAGGCCACGAGTCGTTAAGTGACTCATGGTGGGGAGTTGAGTTAAGTTGGAAAATTTAAGTTTTGGGGTAACCACGGACATGACCATGAGTCATGGTCAGCACCATGACTCGTTAAGTCAGTCATGGTGAAAGGCAGTGAAGGATGAAGGGAGAACTGGCAGTGTACCTAACGACTAGACACCATGAGTCGTGGTATATGTCAGGAACCATTAGGTGACCCATGGTCTAGAGTGGTTTGGAGATTGGAGAATTGGGCAGTGTTGGCGACGAGTGGGTCACCACGAGTCATTGGGTACACCACGAGTCGTGGTGACCAACAGAGGGAATTTGGCAGTGTACTTGACGGATTGTTACCACGAGTCATGGTCACTGGGCACCATTCGTCCAGTCCCTTGTAGGGACTGGCAATCAGCTTTTCTCTACGAGTTTAGTAGGCTTTTCTATAATTCCTATGATCCTAAGGCCTATACTATGTCATTTTAAGCATAATTTTGATGAATTCAGAGGGGTTGAACGGTTTTCATCCCTCATTTATCACTTTGACTCTCAGAAGAACGTTCGTAGAACTCAGGTCATTCCTCTCAAGCGAAAACTAGGGCGGTCAACTTCTCATCAGATTCTCAAGGGATTTTTCTTCGGATTTCTTCATTAAGTATGTGGAAATTCAACAAGGGAGTAATTCTTCCCTTGTGTCCCCAAATTCTTCTCTACTTTTCTCCATCAATTCAGCGCTATGGATTCGAAATGTAGAAAAATTGTCAGACTAATTTTGTTAAGATTTCAAATGGTGTATTTCTCATGATTCTTAACTGCTTATTATTCCCTATTTCTAGAAATTTATGAGAATTGTATCTTGTGGAATAATTTAGCCCTAATTCCTAGTTAAGTAGAATTTAGGATCTTGCGTGTTGGACTAGTTTCCCTGTAGCTTGATTCTAAAAGATTTGAAATCTCCATATTATTAGTGTGTGTGGGAATTTTAGTCAAGATATTTACATGTCCATTCTCAGTTAGATTATTAGACTCAGTGTTGTCCAGAAACGTCAGCTGACCAGTTTGACTATAGTTAATCCTTGAGGTGTCAGTTATGCCTCCTAGTTATTAGTACTAGACATCAGTTATCAGATTTTAGTGGTTCTTTAGACAGTTATGAAAATTCAAGATATGTAGCTTTGACCAGTCTTAGAACCACTAGCTTCAACCTCAATTTGTTCTTTAGACGGTTACGACGCTTCAAGATAAGCAGCTCTAACTAGTCTTAGAACACCAGTTTCCGAATCCGGTCCGATAAGACTCTCAAGGTACTTCCAAATAAGTATCCCTGATTTAGTCTTTGGCCCTAGCTTTGAGCTATCAGCTTGGCAGTAGTAGTCATGTTAGGATTATCCAGTGGGAGTAGGACTTAGCACCGAGAGGGCCGGGGTTCCAGCGCACCCAGGTTTTCAGAACTACGTTTCCACCGTAGGTTATTTTTATTGGCCTTATGGCCACAGACCATGATCTCACAATCCATGCCATTATACCTTGGCAAGGTATATTGGGTCCTTCAAATGGGGTGTGTACATCGAACTCCACGTCTAGCTCACGTGGTTATATGTCAGTTATAGACTCCCCCACTAGTCAGTTCAGTTAATTCTTATATTAGCTAAGTTATAACAGTTTTAGACTACTTAGTTCAGATCAGTACAGTATAGTATTTCAGATTAGTATCTCAGATTTAGGGCATGTCTTCGACCATTAGACAGGGTCATTTTGACCATCTCAGTATATCACAGTTTATTCAGTTTCAACATTTCAGTTTGTCATTGCATGTCCTTACAGTTCAGTCATTGTGCTCTCTGTGTTATGGTTTCTCCTACTTACTCAGTACATTCAAAGTACTAACGCATACCTTTTATGTTGTATTGTTTATGATATAACTACAGGTACTCAGTCTTAGCACCGTTAATAGATCGCATTCAGGAGTTTTCAGCTGCACCAGTGGTGAGTCCTCATCTTTTGAGGATGATGATTATTTTCTTCAGTTGTTTTTCTTTCAGTTAGACTTAGAGTTAGCTGGGGGCTTGTCCTGGCTATTCATCAGATAGATGGCTTTCAGATACAGACATAGATCCAGATTTTTAGTTTTGTTTCAGTTGTATTAAAACCTTATGATTTAGTTCTTCTTCATAAATATTTTATTATATTATTTTTAATGTTTTTGCTATGTTTTACTCAGATTGCCAGTGTATGATAGACCATGGATTGACTTGGGGTTACTTGTGACTTCAAGTATTGTGTCTCGTCCAGGGTATAAACTTGAGGTGTAACACCACATCTAGCTCACGTGGTTATATGTCGGCTATAGAATCTCCCACTTGTCAGTACAATTCAGTTCAACTCACTCTCAATTTTGCTTAGTTCAGTCATTCAGTTCCAAGACATGTTTATGACCGTCAGTCAGGGTCATTATTGACCATGTCGAAGTAATAGCTCAGCATCTATCAATACTCATTATCAGTTGGTCATTTCATGTCATTTCAGATTAGTTGCTTATTTTCCATGCTTATTGTATATCTCACTTACTCAGTACATTTAAAGAACTGATGCATATCTTCTATGTTGTATCGTATTATGATACAGACACAATTTCTCAGTCTCAGCATCGTCAGTAGTTCCCTTCGACGGTTTCAGCTGCAGCGTTATTTTGTGAATCCTTATAATCCGAGGACGATGCTTGCTTTTCAATTAGTTTTTATTTAGTCAAATTTTAGAGTTAGCTGGGGGCTTGTCCCAACAACTCATCAGTTAGTAGTTGGATTTCATACACAAATGTTTTGTATTCAATACAGTTATATTTATTCTTTTCAAAATAGTTTTACTAGGATGAGCATTTTTTATATAGCTTCTGCTTATGTTTATTTAGTTTAGCAGTGTGATGTTAGACAATGGGTTAGCTTGGGGTCACATGTGGCACTAAGTACCGTGTCTCGTCCATGATGTAGACTCGGATCATGACACAACCCTCGTACGTGGGACATATAGGAAGATCCAAACAACCATATAACATCACCAATCAATACAAAGATAACACAACTATATTATAATAAGGCATAGGTGGACCATCTCTCAACTACACAGTTAGGTAGGTCAATCCATCCGAGAGAGCCAACGCTAATCCCAGGAGAGCTCATACATGACGGACCACTCTCGAATCATGTCTCCATTTGACACTACGGATGACATCATCCTTAACCTCGTAGGTCATTAAAGCCTTGGGCTCAAACCATCGACCAGAACACTCTCGTGCATCGGGTATCCACGAGCCCCAAGGCCTCAATTAGAACATACAATCATAATCACAAACATTCATAATCAATGTTCACAAGTAAAGACCCTAAAAAGACCCAAATCGACTCACGATTGCGTCAACCGACACTCGTGACACAAACTAATTCTAAGAGTTGCTCAACTCAAGGACGTGCCCATCGTGTGAATTTTGATTCCATGACACCTGCTGATCAACAATCAAGAACTTCAAAAAATTATTTCATGAACAAAAAAGATAGCTAATTAGGTGTAGCATGTGCAAAATTCCCCACACTTAATTCGCTAGCATACTCGTGATAATTTATCAAATAGGGTTCTCAAGGTTTCCCTCATTATCGTCCCAAATCTCAACAACCCAAATTATTCATTAACTTCACACTACACCAAAGTTCATCAATTTCTTTTCACATCTCTCTTAAATTTTTTTCTTTTCAAAGAATGCCTCAGTTTGGCTATTCCCTTCCCTTTCCACTTGTAATTCATAATTCAGTCAACCCACACATGGAAGTAGTTACAGTCAATTAATTCAACAACCAATATTGTATTTACTACTATCCACAATGAATTAATCATAAATTTCATTCAACAACTCAAAATCTTCACTTTCAAGAATTTTAACATTAAGCACTTTCTCTCTCTACAATCAAACCTATTTCATAAAATTCAATTCATCACTCCCTTCATTCCCACAACTTCAAATCCCTAAATTCACCCAAAAATAAGTAGTCCAAACAAGAATAACATATTATCATGGAAGAACTTGACAGATTAAAGCTAATGAAACCCATATTATAAAATTCGATGTTTTCACAGATTTTGGGTCTTTAACTTGGGGAAGAAGGTGTGGGAGCATGTTTTTTTACACTAAATAACCAACAGAGAAGAAAATTACTTACTTGATTTAGAGAGATCAACTTCACCAAGCTTCTTAGAGAAGACAACAAT
>JACEIK010005776.1:9963-20673 GCA_018107945.1 Datura stramonium
ACCTAGAGACCAATATCCACTAGTTCTCCATTAGTCAGCCCTAACTTTACCATTCTAGGGTTCTTCAATTAAGAATTTCACCATTAGAGGTCCCCCTTGATTCAATGGGGTTAGAGAATCGAAAGTAGAGCAAATAAACCAAAATTCTTACCTTGGGAAGCAGAATCTCTTTACCCTTGGAAAAATCGCCCTTTAGCTTCTAAAAGTTTGTTCCTTAGAATAATGGGGTAAATTCCTGAAATCTCACTTAAAACTCACTTACTACCTCCCATCGTCTACTGAAGTGGACACATTTCTGTTGTAGTGGACCCGCTATGGCGGCTAAGACACCGCCATGGTGGCTCCAATGGTTTCTCTCCTGGTCCATTACGGCAGGCCTCCGACCGAGGTAACGGTCTCACTAAAGCAATTTTTCTTGCGTTACAGCAGTCCCATGATAACCAGTAGCTCCCACTCCCTACAAACAGACCATTCCTCAATTTCAAGTTTTAACTAACACTCACCCAAGACACTTCCACCAACACCTAGGTAAAAGAGGATATAATCCAGATTTATTTTCTCCCATAACGATATATGGGTCGTCACATCATATATCAGTTAAAATTTTTTTCATCCCCGAACAACCTACAAAGCAAGAAAAGAGACATACCAAATACTATAAACCGCTGGGGGTATCTATCTCGCATGTCGGCCTCGGTCTCCTAAGTGGCTTCGTCTATGAGATAATTCTTCCACTGGACCTTTACCATTCCAATCTCTTTCGACCTCAACTTACGGACCTCCCTATCTAATATAGCTACCAGCTCCTCCTCATAATATAGGTTCTTATCAAGCAGCACAGAATCCCATCGGATTATGTAAGAACCATCCCCTTGGTATTTCTTCAACATGGAGATATAAAATGTCGGATGTACTCTGACATCCCTAGCAGCTAGCCAGTTCATAAACTACATCTCTGACATGTCAAAAAACCTTAAATGACCTAATGTACCTCGGGCTAAGCTTGCCTCGCTTTTCAAATCTCATCACTCCCTACATGGGGAAAACCTTAAGCAACACTTGCTCTCCCACCATGAACTCCATATCCTTCACCTTTTTGTCTGCATACTGCTTCTTTCTGCTTTGAGCAGCTATCAGTCCCTCTTGGATCACCCTAACCTTCTCTAAGGACTTTTTAAGCAAGTTAGTACCCCAAGGTCTCGCCTCAAATGCCTCGAATCAACCGATTAGAGATATGTATTTCCTCCCATATAGAGCTTCGAATGGCGCCATGACAATGCTTGAGTGGTAGCTATTATTATAAGTAAATTCTGCTAACGATAGAAACTTATCCCAATAGCCACCAAAATCGATCTCGCAAGCCCCAAACATGTCCTCTAACACCTGAATTGTCCTATTATCTGTCCATATATCTTCTGGTGAAAGGCTGTGCTCAAATCCAACCTGATACCTAGTTTAGCCTGCAAGGTCCTCCAAAAGTGGGAGGTGAACTGTGTACCCCTGTCTGAGACAATCACAAAACTGATATCGCATGCAACTGAATCACCTCTTTCACATACATCTTGGCTAGTCTCTCTGCATTGTAAGTCACCTGAACAGGCAAGAAATGGGCAGAGATAGTTAGTCTATCAACAATGACCCAAATGGAGTCAAACTCCCCTAACGTCTTTGGAAGGCCAACCACGAAGTCCATCGCTATCCGCTCCCACTTCCACTTTAGGATGGGCATTCTCTAGAGTACCCCCCTAGGCTTCTGATGCTTATATTTCACTTAGGGACAGTTTAGGCACCGGGCAACATGCTCAATAATATTCCTCTTCATTTTGCCCCACCAATAGTGTCACTTTAGGTTATGATACATTTTAGTAACCCAAGGATCGATAGAGTACCTCGAGTTGTGAGCTTCTAACAGGATAGTTTTGTTCAGCTCCCCAACTCGGAGAACACATACACGCCCCTTATCCTCAGAGTCCCTTTGTCAACTATTGTCACCTCCTTTGCTTCCCCTCATAAAACCTGGTCATGAATCTTACTCAGCCTTGCATCCTCAAATTGCCTAAATTTCACCTCCTCTAGTAGGGATGCCTTGTCCTTCACACTGGCTAATATCCCTCATGTATCTGCCAATGTGAGTCTCACCAGGTTGTTCGCCAGTGTTTGAACTTCTCTAGCCATCGAGCCGGGTAGCTCCCAAATAAGCTAGACTTCCCATGCTTACTTCTTTTCGACTTAAGGTATCTGCCACCACATTTGCCTTCCATGGGTGATACAGAATTATAACATCGTAGTCCTTAGGCAATTCCATCCATCTCCATTGACTCAGATTAAGATCCTTCTGGGAGAATACATACTTTAAGCTACGATGGTCTGTGAGAACCTCACAATGAGCCCCATACAAGTAATGCCTCCAGATATTTAGGGAGAATACCACCACTACCAACTCTAGGTCATGTATGGGGTGGTTCTTCTCATGCACCTTCAGTTGTCTCGAAATGACCTATCCTTCCTGCATTAACACAATACTCAACCTAGACCGTGATGCATCACAATAGACTAAAAATCTTTACCTTCTACTGGTAGTGCCAGAATATGTGTCGTAGTTAGCAAGGTTTTGAGCTTCTGAAAACCCTCTTCACATTCCTCAGACCACTGGAATGACACGTCCTTTTGGGTCAACCTTGTCTACACTGAGGCAATGGCTGAAAATCCCTTCACAAATTAACGGTAATAGCTGGCTAGCCCCACAACACTTCGAACCTCTGTCACTGTAGTAGGCCTAGCCCAATTTCAGACCGCTTCCACCTTCTATATATCCACCTTAATCCCTTTCTTGGAGGATACATGCCCCAAAAATGACATCGATTCAAGCCAAAATTCACATTTAGTGAACTTTGTGTACATTTATTTCTCCTTCAGTAGCCCCAACACAATTCTTAGATGATTCTTATGTTCTTGCTTAGTCTTGGAATACACAGTATCTTCAACGAAAATGATTACAAAGGAATCCAGATAGGATTTGAAGATACCGTTCATCAAGCTCATGAACACTGCTGGAGCATTTGTGAATCCAAATGACATGATTAGGAACTCATAATGTCCATACCTGGTCCAAAAAGCTATCTTTGGCATATTCGCAGCATGAAGTCTAAGCTGATGATAGCCCAATCTCAAGTCAATTTTTTAGAACACTACTGCCCTCTGTAGCTTATCAAACAAGTCATCTATTCGGGGAAGAGGGTATTTTTTTTCAAATGGTTACCTTATTCAGCTTATTGTAATCAATCCACATCTGCATGCTATCATACTTCTTTTTTCACAAACAATATCGGGGCACCCCATAGAGAGACACTCAACCTAATAAATCCCTTACTAAGTAACTCTTCCAACTGCTGCTTAAGTTCCCTCAACTCAGCTGGTTCCCTCCTATATATAGGTATGAAATGGGTCGGGTCCCTCACTCTAAATATATGCAGAAGTCAATATTGCAGTCTGGCGGCATGCCATGAAAATCCACAAAAATACCTCTATAAACTCACGTACTATCGGGACTGACTCTATGGAGGGACCCTTTGAACTGGTATTGTGAATGTGGGTTAGATATGTTGTACACCCTCTCCCTATCAATTTTTGGACACAAATATAAGAGATAAGCCTCTTAGGAGCAGGGCTCCCTTTTCACTCCAACCTAGATAATCCTGACATCGTTATAGTGACTGTCTTAGCATGGCAATCCAGAATGGCATGGTAAGGAGACAACTAGCTCATCCTCAAGATAAAATTGAAGTCTACCATGTCTACTATCACCAAGTATACCCGCGTATCACAACCCTTAAAGTCCACCGAACAAGCATGATAAACCCTATCCACAACCACAAAATTCCCAACAGGAGTAGACACATGAATCATAAGCAAGGTCCAACCCCAAAACAAAATGGGCAGACATATAGGAAAAAGTAGAGCTAGGATAAAAAAAAAATTGTAGCCATTTTGTCACATACAAGAATCGTACATGTGATAACGGCTTCTGAAGCCTCTTCCTCGAGTTGACTTGGAAATGCATAGAAGTGGACCTGATTACTTGCCTGAGACCCGCCCCTATTTGGCTGTGTAACCCCTCTGCCGGACTGAGTACCATCCCTTCCTATTTGGACACCTCCTCTACCAGGTTGGATGCCCCCTCTAACTGTTGGCTGACTGCCCCGCCCAAGCTGTGGGTGATCCCTGCTGAATGTACTACCTCCTCTCCCCGCAGTGGCCAGAGCTTGAGGAGCTGGGTGGGGGAACAATCTTCCCGCCCTGACTAAACCTGAGACACCCTTTGAGAATATGGCCATACTCTCCACACTCATAGTACACCTTATCAATCACTGGCTTCTAAGTCGGAACGGAGGAAATAGGATGAGCCACAAAATCTAAGCGAACTATCTGAGCACCCCCAACTACAACCAAAGCTACTGTATGGTCCCTACCAAACCCCTGGATAAAACTTGCATAGCCAATTGAACAGGTCACCCCTGTGACCCTGGGGAATCGGAGTCCTAGCAAAGGAACCACTGAAAGTACCCACCTTCCTAGCCTTTTTCTCAGCGTTCCTCGCATAACCATCCTGTTTTACCCTCTCCACATTCTTCACAAATTCTGCCACTTCCTGGAAGGTCTTACTTACAGAGACCATCTGAAGGGCTGACAATTGAAGGCCGCCTACATTCAGGCCCTTAAAAAACCGCCTGATCCTCTCCTCCTCAGTAGGTAATAAGGTTAGGGAATATTTGGACAGTGAGTGAAATCGAGCCTTATAGGCTGCAACTGAAGAGGTCCCCTACTCGATGGTGGTGAACTCATCTTGCTTCCGTTCTCACAGGGTACGAGGCATATATTTCTCCAGAAAAGAGGAGTAGAACTGAGTCCAAGTCAATGGCAGCAACCCCGCTAGTCTGCACTCTATAAATGCTCTCCACCAAAGCTTAGAATCTCCCATCAGCTTAAAGGTGACAAATTTCACCCCATATTTCTCCACTGCCCCCATTTTATGGAGCCTCTCATGGCAGTTGATAATGATCTCATACGCGTCCTCAGGATTAGTGGCGTAGAAGGTGGGAGGCTTCATCTTTGTGAACCTCCAGAACAAATCTGCTCCTCTTCAGTCATCGCCAGTCTAGCCACCTACTTCGGAAACATCACTGCCTCAGAAATGTTATTTATACGAGAATCCACAACATCTACATGCTGTATCCCCGACTGCTATCCTGCTGGAGTTACTGGTGCTACTCCATTACCTACGAGGCCTCTCAAAAGATTTAGGACCTGAGTTGGGACCTCAGAGGATGTCGGAGCGGCCACAGCCTCTCCCTGCATCGTACCTCCACCTCCACTGCCACTCTTTCCTGATCTGCTGGAGGCACTGGAGATTTTGACCTTTCTCGAGTAGGAGCAGAAGCATGGGACCCTCCTCTGGCACAGCAGGCCTTCACCCGTGACCTCGGTCTCATCCTCTGCCGTGAACTGTGGCTTCTACTGCTGGCTCGGGTGCTTCTTCTCTAATTTCGCCTGCACGTGTTCTTACCATCTATGAAAGAAAGAAAGAGAGAAGTTGTAAGATACCAATTTGGATGACCAGATACCAATTAAAATTAAGTAATAGTACAAAAATGAAAGAAAGAAGGGAGTTTTCCTAAAGTATTATAGCCTTTCGAAGATAAGTAACGAACGTCTCCGCATTGATCTGTGAGACTTTACTAGACTCATCCTCGTACAATGAATGTCTGATACCAACTTTGTCCGATCTAAGTGGCCATGATTGGAACCCACACTATCCCCTCTGTTGGGCAAACTAACGCATCCCTAGCTAATTACTTAATCTCCACAACAATACATATAAATTATATTAAGACAATAAATAGTGAAAGCCTTAATTAAATGAAAGGAAAATAACGTCAAATTTGTCTACTACATTCCTAGAACTTGAAAGTCATTGTACTTAAGGAAATCTACCTAATAAAATCTAAAGAGGAGTAAATTAAGAAAATCCAAAAACAAAATCAATGTCTGAATAAAAGACATCTTCTGCAGTGGAAGCATAGCAGCACATCCGGAGCCGCTCACCTTCTATTATTGCACTATTGCTCTACTGATGGGGTCGAGATAAGCTCCGCGGATTGAGGTCTGCACTAAAAAAAAATGAGGAGTAGCATCAATACGACCAATGTACTAGTAGGCATCATCGACTGGCCTTAAATAATAACGCATTTACAGTGAAATAACAACATGCAGTTACCAAAACATAAATTAATGAAATAGTACTCATTCTAGAATTAATCAATGTAAGGTATTCGATTGACTTGCTCACTGTATTGGGCCTCGTTGCAGTGGTACTTGACCGCTGCAATGGTCTCACCATGGCAGTAAGGGTACCGCTGCAGCAGTACTGCCTTGGCAGTAACTCGACTTAACTGAACACCTGTAGTTATCCTTTATCCATTCTAAATATTAAATTCATTACATACAAGTCATACATAGTCGTAAATTCGACAATAAATATACCACTAACCACATGAAGTATACAATAGACTCTTCACAATCAATCCCGCAACTCATCACGAACTCTTACGTGACTTTACAAGTAATGACAATTCATTGTAGGCACTTCAACATGCTAACACATAAACCATACAGCAAGTACATAAGTTTTGTTCAGGTTTTCACATTCCCGAACCTATCTTTATTCTTCGAATTCAATTTGGTATCATAACAATTGGTGAGGTGTCGTACACACGCCTCTGTCACATCACCATAAACACTAAAAATTGAACATCACTGTACAGACATACCAGAGGATCTTATTTTTGCCCTTCTAGTCATGTCCTGCAGGGGACTCTAGAAATTCATATACTGTACCTATGTGGTACCCGCTCCTAGTCATTTGCTTGTATGAATGTTCCCCTCAGACACAAGCCACTCTATCATAACCGCTCGCCCGAATGCTACCTTACAACACGAGCCACTCATCTCAGGGCAAAACATGTTATCCACTTTCATTCTCAAAATTCGGTACTTGACTCTAATTTAATTGACATGACATTTAGGAGGCCTCATCTTACCTCGGTCAACTTGATTATCTTTACAATTCACCAATCACTTTCATGATAATATGAAAGAACATATATAACATCCCAAAACACCCAATTTCATACCGCATAAGTAACGACATCATATTAGATTCACTTTACCAATTGAATTTAATAGGTGAATTATTAACAACAAATAGTGTCCGGGAACAAATCCAACACATTATCATTCCACACGTATACAGGTCATTATATAAAGTCTAACTCCTTCTAAACCATAACCTACCTTGATGGAGGATTTAAATATCAAGTACTCCGCTAGAGCCTTGCCTTTCCTCAATGCCTCTGAACTTTCAAAATCTACAATAATAATTGCAAAGTAATCTTTTATTTACTCTTCAATTAAGGGTCTGGGATATTTAAGCCCCCAATTCTACCCGTTAACACGGTCTCAATCGCTACCCCTCCAAGAAATTTATCACGTTCTATTAATATAATAATAATCATTCCTACCCCTAGTCATGGAGTTTCCATTCCTTTATACCTCATTAGGAGTTATTAGGGCTAATAGTCTTATTTTATAAAACTGCAGGTCTCAATTACCCTACCCTTATATACATGCACTCACAATTCCCTAAGAAGTGCTCAATTCTCTCTTCTAGACTTACGGACCAACACCCACTAGTTCTCCATTAGTCAGCCCTAGTTTCACCACTCTAGGGTTCTTAATTAAGAATCTCACCACTAAAGATTCCCCCTTAATTCAATGGATTTAGGGAATCGAAAGTAGAGGGAATAAACCAAAATTCTTATCTTGGAAAGGAGAATAGCTCTGTAGCTTCTAACAGTTCGTGCCTTAGAATAATGGGGTAAACCCCTGAAATCTCACTTAAAACTCACTTCCTTCCTCCCGTCATTTGCTGCAACGGGCCCTCTATGGGGTCAGGACATCAATACGGAGGATCCCATGGTTACTCTCTTGGTTTGTTACGGTGGGCCTCCGACGGTCTCGTTGCAGTGGTTTTTCTTGTGCTGCAGCGGTCCCCCGGTAACCAGTAGCTCTTGTTTCCTATACATAGACATTCCTTAATCTCAAGTAGTAATTAATACTCACCCAAGACCTTTCCACCAATAACCTAGGAAAAAGAAGATATTCCGGACTTATTTTGTTTTCCCATAATGGCGGATGGATCGTTATATCTAGGCAGCTTACCTAAGGTTCCATAGAAAGGGATGTTATACCAAAATCAAACTAGGCCTAAAGCAATGCTCACTACTTGGTTATATCTCTATGGGAGATTATTAACAACTGAAAGACTAAGATCCTAGGACATCCAAGTAGATCATACTTGCTCTTTATGTAAACAAGCACATGAAACCATCCCCCACTTATTTGCTGAATATAGTTTCACTATTGAAATCTGGCAGAAGATTCACCACTAGCTACAGTGACCTCTATCTCCAGATTTGCATCACCGAATTATAGAGAATACTAAAGGAATAATTCACAGGGTTAAGCTCCTCAAACTAGTCTATGCTAAATTCATCTATGTTGTGTGGATTGAGAAGAATACTAGAATTTTTGAGAAATGGGAGGGTACAATAGAAGTGATTTCAAAGAGAATAACTTGTAATAGTATAATTAGAGGTAAAGGTTATACACATGTCTTACTTAGTCATTGTAAGCATTAGCTATAGTTGAGGTACTGTTCTTGTGCAGCATGGGTAGGGTAGTTATATAGAGAAGGTGCACTAGATCAAGCAGATTGTGTATATCTACTGCTATGTACATTCTTTCATTTCGTAATAAAAGTTCTCAAATTACCAAAAAATAAAGAAATGGAGCTCAAATTTGAAAGTGAGTATTAATTTTCCATTGTTTGCAATTGTTATTGTGGATGGTTAAATTTTAAATTTAGTCCGTAAGAAATTTAGATTATATTAAAATTCAAGATATATTAATTCAAATGTGGATTAGTATAACTGGGTTAATTATTTTATTCAGATAAATATAAATCTAATTAATAATTCAATTTCATTGGGTTAGTCCATCAAATTGGGCTACAAATGATGAACCCAATTTATTGAGTCTGATGTGTCATCTTATCCTAGAGGCTATCTTTATCTTATATGTCATCTCTGTTACTATTAATATTTTCCTTAGAAATCTCCCCTTTTTCCAAGAGCTTTTCCTCTTTCACTCTATCTCCCCATTTCTTATATTCTAAATTTGTAGTCCAGATGGAATCTTGTACCCATGAATTTGTTCCTCTAGAAGCTTGTAGCTCTAATCCCTTCACCTCATTGATGTTTTCTGCACACTGATATTACTCTGTCACATTAATATTACTACTATTCTATGATTTTGCTATATCCTTGATCACTGATATTGGGATCAAAGTGTCCACAATTGAGTTACCAGTCTCTTCTTCCTTACTGCCTACAATTTTGGTCTCCTGGATATGTTCTACTTCTGTGAGAGCACAAAATTTATTTTGAGTGAATGATATTACTTGCCTAACTAATGTTGTTATGTCCCTCATTACAATCATTTCTTCATTTTTCTGTATGGTAAAGACTCTATTATCTTTCACAAGATTCCACTGGTATGTGCTTCCGACATCCCGACGTCCCTAAAAGGGAACTTGTTATACCTAGTGACGTTATTTCTTATATTATGTTCATCTCCTTCTACTTCTTTTGATTTCTTCTTATTATTGTCCTTCATCTCCATTCGAAATTTTGGATGTAAGATTCAGCATTCATTTTCATTGTGCCTCTGCAACTTGCAAACCTTTGTGGTATTTAGGAATGATATCATATTGATTTTGACTTTCTCTAATCGTTTAACTCCAGTCTTCTTATCCTCAATTTTTGTGGTGATAGATTTTAGCAATTTGCCATCAAATCTACCTGAACTTACACCCTAGCATAGTTGGGTCTGATCTTATATATTGTAGTTTATTCCAATTGAAGTGGCTTTCCAATTACTGAGGCTAGAGTATAAAGGGATTCTTTCACAAATTACATTGGCAGTAACTTGGGGAATGAAATTCATATAATTGCTTGGGTAGTTTTTTCTTCTATCTTGAATTTAGCATCATAAATTGATGATCTCATCTGATAGCTTACTCCTTTGCGAGATCTATATAATACACACTTTTAGATAGAATATTGATAGTCTTCCAACAATCTAAATCTCATCAAGATATGTCAATTTCTTAGTAAACCAAGTTGCCATTCACCTTTGACACCACATTGTATGGGAATTTGCTTTTGGAGGTCCACTAACTCCGGCCAGCCATATGAAATTTTTTCAATAATTGCATATTGAAAATTCTCTATCGCATTCATTCTCGTGACTTCTGCCCTTGTTCACTTGACATACAGTTCTCCATCAATATATGCACTAGTTTATGGGAATAGGTTTACTGTATTTTAACTTACTTCTGTATCGAAGCATTGAGATTTGTAAGGTTAACTTGCACAACAAAGTTCATTGTTGATAAATGTTGTGTCTTGGTATTGATGGAATGATTGAGGGGTGAAAGTTGAGTGTTCGACTCAAGAATAGCCCGACCAGCCACTATGGATGGCTGACTACCAGCTGCCGGCTGTTAGCTGCAGTCATTGATAATAATTTGAG
>JACEIK010005776.1:60580-80773 GCA_018107945.1 Datura stramonium
ATAGTAAATATCCCCAGGCATAAAATCCTTAAAGGCTCACAATATAGTCCTCCTATAGATCATTTATGGGCTATAAGCCAATTTTACGGTCCATGGATTAGGTCATCTTGTTCGTAATTGCTCGGTGCTTTTCGTGGATTAGTGTACGAGCCATATAGTCTATGTCAGGGTCGTACTTCATTCAATTTTCTCTAGAATTAGTCTTTTTGATCACTTTACAATACTCCTTCACTGATATATTTAATCATATTCTCATGGGTTGGATTGAATTATTTGTTTATCATGAGTCAAACTGTAGCATGAGGTACGAGGTGTTACAACTTGACTAGTATAATATTTAATCAGTAGAAGAAGGAAAGTCTTTTATTCCATACTTATCTTCATTTTATTATATTTTAACATGGTATCAGAGACCAGATCATTTCAAAATAAGGAAACTCAGAGTGACATGCCAATGATATGGGATACTTGTAAAGACACAAACTCTACCGGTAGAGAGGTGGTGGTGATGAAACAAACAAATGAAAGACTATCTCTTCGTATGATATAATATCTAATAAAAATTTTGAGATTTTGATTATATAGATGCAGTTTAAAGGAGAAAACTGTGATCAATGAAAAAGGTCCTTGAGGGAAAGAAATAAGTTTGAATTTATTGATGGAATGATCAGGAGACCGAATGAGACGCCTCCAGATTTTAAAGATTTGTGGACCATTAAATCATTGTTGGTTTTTAAATTTCGAATATTATTGATTAAAAACAAACGTGAAAGTTTCTGAAATATTTATGGAATAACATTAGAGAATATTGATGGGCCAATAGTTGAAGGGGACAAACTTGTAAAGTGCAAATAGAAAGGCATGAACATATAAATAACTATGAAAAATTAACAAAACTCTGGGAAGAGCTTGCTAAATTATAATCAAGTTATGACTTGCATATTTGGAAAGTGCACGTGCCATCTTGGTGTAGTCTTAGAGAAGAAAAAGGAAAAGAAGAAGGTGCACTTTTTCCTTATGGAGTTAAATGAAACACTGTGTAGAAGAGTAAGGTTGATCTTACTCAAGATATGTTGCCAACACTGAGTTGAGTTTACTCAAAGTTGGTACAAGAAAAATTGTGAAAATATGGCTCGAGGGACAGATGAACATGGTGGCACTATAACCTTTGTATTATAAAGGACATTTCCTATTGAGATCGAAATAAAGTGAAGCACGAAAAACCACGACGTAATCCTATTGCAAGTGAATTGGACATGATTCAGAAAATTTCTTTTAGCTTTGGGTATTTAGAATGGCGGGGAGATAGATCTAGTGGTGATGGTAAATCTGGCAGATGCAAAAAGGGCAACATCAAAATCAGAGAAGTGGAACGAATGAAGGTCTCAAATGTGGAGTTGCATTTCGTGAAAATGTTGCACACGCCATGAGAGATGACATCTCCATAATTGTAATAGAGGTAGAGAAGGCTGGTTGAGCAATGAGCAGTGATAGATGTTAATTTCTATATTGAATAACCAATAGATAAGTTCGAATGAGAATATGACCAGTAAGCAAAATTATGTATATTGGATCATCGATACAACAATGATGTATCATATGTAGTATGTTTAACACTATTGCATAATGTGCAGAAAATTCCTAGATCTTTTGTTAGTTTGCCTGATGGGAGTAATGTTGTAGTGTCTATTGAAGGCTCAACAAAATTCTTGTTCCTAGTAAATGTTCTTTATGTGTTTGGCTTAAAATGCAATTTGATTTATTTATCATAATTAATTAGCTACTCAGACCCTTACATGCCTAATACCCTCCTCACCGTGGAGAATGCGAATTACAAATGCCCAACTTACACAAGAGAGAAACATATTGAGATTTTTCCAATATGTTCATAAAGATATCTTTGAAATGCTCATGTGAAGGCATAAAGCTAGTAAAAATGTTCCCATTGATAATCTCGTCATGAATAAAATCACAATGCACTTCAATATATTTGATCCTTTCATAAAATACTGAATTCTTACCTATGTGCAATGCTTGCTTGATTGTCACAATAAATATTAATAGAAGAAGTGCAGGTAATTGTCAAACTAAACAAATTTTCCATAAATTGTTTCATCTTACAGATTGACAATGCCATAAAACGATGAACATAAAAGCTGAACAATTGTTTCTTTCAATTGTTCAAATTCTGCTTGAATACCCTATTCATCAAATTCATAAAAGCTGCAGGAGCATTCATTAGTCCAGAAGACATAACTACAAATTCATTTGACCATATCGAGTCCTGAAAGCTATCTTTGGAATGTCGCACTCTCTAATAACTTTGAGTTGGTGATAGCCGGATCTGAGGTCTATCTTGGAAAAACAACTAGCGCCCTGAAGCTGGTCAAATAAGTCATCAATCCTAGGAATGAGATACTTATTCTTGATTGTGACTTTATTCAACTGGCGGTAGTCAATGCACATTTTGAGAGAACCATCTTTCTTCTGCACGAAAAGAACTAGAGCACAACATGGGAACTTACTGGGCCTGATAAAACTCTTATCTAAGAGATCCTTCAACTATTCCCTCAACTCCTTAAACTTAGGTGGAGCTATTCTATTAGGAGAAATGAATATCGGTTGCGTATGAGGGAGGAGGTCTATCCAAAGTCAATCTCCCGCTCGGAAGGGACTCCCGGTAGATCATCTTGGAATACCTTTGGATACTCACAAACAACTAGGACTGACTGAAGAGTCGAGGTTTTGGACTTAGAATCCTTAACATGAACTAAATGATATATGCATCCCTTGAAAATCATCTTCCTGACCTTGAGATAGGAGACAAAGCGACCTACAAGAACTGCGGAACTACCCTTTCATTTAAGGACTAGTTCACCCGAAAATCATAACTCTACTATTTGGGTTCTACAATTGACTGAAGCATAACAAAAGTACAACCAATTCATGCCAAAGATAACATCGAAGTCATTTATGTCTAACTCTACTAGATCAGCTATGGTGACTTTCTGGAGAACTATACCTAGGAAATTTCTGTATACCCTTCGTGCTAAGACTGACTCACTGACAGGAGTAGAAACTGAAAAGGGTTCTAGGAGGATTTCGGAATTGACACTGAAACTGATAGCAACACAGGGATTCATGAAGGATTATGTGGCTCTAGATCTAATGATACATAAGCATCAAGGTGTTAAAATCGTAACATACCTTTGACCACATATGGTGAGCTCTCCTTCTCCTGGCATGATGAAAGTGCATAAAAATAGTTCTAGCACTATACGCCACCTGCACTAGATGATGCACCCTGCTGGGATGGGCAAACTGCCGAAGTTGCTGAAGAGGTGGCTAGGGTATGACCTCTACCGTTACCCTGTCTAGCTGAAGGACAATCTTTAAGTCTGTGACTGGGCTTACCACACCCAAAAAAAGTATCTGAACCAATCAAACACTCTCCTGGGTGGTTCCTACCACACTTCTTGCAAGCTGAGAATATGTGTCCTTCGGACATGCTCCCTTGAGTCTTAGAGCCTGGTGCTCTACCCCTCTAGTTACCTCTGGTCCTAGATGGAAATCTAGACGGTGATGGAGCTGGGGTTGATGACCTGTGATGGGACTATGAGTGATGCCCACCACTTATCCTCTACTGAAAGTACTCAAAGTTCCCTATCCTATCCCTTTTAGTCTCCCCCTCCTTCTTCTTCAACTTCTCCTCCTCAATCTGTTGGGCATGAATCATGAGTTGAGAGATGTCATGTCACTAATAAGCATAACGGTCCTTCACTTCTTGACCACTAGACATGAGATTCTTGATATAAACTTGTTCATGTGAGCCCTTAGCTCAACAACCATCTCGGGAGCATACTTGGATAGCTGATTGAACTTCAAGGCATACTCCTGAACCATCATGTTATTCTGATTCAGGTTGATGAACCCTAAAACCTTTTTCTTGTCTTATCTCCCAAGGAAAGAATCTGTCCAAGAAGGCTATCACGAAACTCATCCCAATCCACTGGAGCAGCACCTTCCATACAACCTTCCTTCCACTACCTGTACCATATGTGAGCTACCCATTTTAGTTGATAGGAGGACAAAACTGCACTTTCCTCTCCAGTGATCCCCATAATCTGAGTGATCTTTTGAATCTTATCAATGAACTCCTGTGTATCCTCGTCCACCTTAGAATCATGAAATTCCGGTGGGTTCATCCTAGTGAAATCTTGTACCCTAGCCACGATAACACTCCTATTTGGGTTCACAGGTGCAACCACCTGCTGGTTGACCTGAGCCGTCATGGCCTGTGCCAATATTTGGAAGGTAGCCCTAAACTCAGCATGAGTCACTTGCTCATTCAGAGGGTCTGCTGGAGCTGGTGGGGCTGGCTGGTTCCCATTACCATTGCCATTGCCATTTCTTCTTTCATTGGCTCTTAGAGGAGGCATTTTCTACAAACGCATATAGCACGAGTTATAAGAGTGAGGAGAGTTGAACTTCATCACACGATATAGAACATAAAAGAAGGGAAGTTTCCTAAAACATCTCGTAGCCTCTTCCTCATAAGTGTGGAGCGCTTCACACCCATGAAAAAGACTCCACTTAACATGACTTTTAGACACCCTATAACACATCTAAACCTCATACTATAATATCAAGTTTATCACGAACCGAGCATAGACCCCTATCCACGCTCTAAAGCACACGTGATTATACAAGTAATAAAGTGGCTCTTGTGAGCCAGATGTTGAAACCGCAGGGACTATAAGCATCAGTGAATAATCTAATTTAAGTATTAATCCTAAATTTTAGAAGTGCTATAGTAACCAAGAATTTGTTGTTTTTTACTAAATCTAAAAATGATCACAAATTAAGTTGTAAACAATATCAAAGAGGAATCCAAGGTTAAGACCAACAATCACACATAGCTATATTTCTCATTGGTTCAAGTAATTATCTCCATAGTTGACTCATAATATTAATGCCATGTTTGTGGTCTTTCGAGCCTCTAAACATCTGTTCGAATTAGCCTCACAACTACATCATTCAGCTGAGATGTGATAATCTAATTCATATGCATTTATCTTGAGATGTGGTTTACGGGGTTAATGCCCTTGATTATGGTCTTTTGAGCCTCTAATAATTTAACCTAGACTTGAGTTCACAACTATATCTATAAGTGGTGATGTGACAATCCAATTCCAAGTGTTTATCTATCATCTCATTTAATAACCAAGCGAGATGTATTAGATATATTTCTATCCTAACCGCGAATTAAGTCTTGAAGACAAGAACTCATTTCTTGCATTCCTTAGTCTATTCTCATAGTTGGTCCTTTTGGGTTTTTCACAAGAATCCTAGATGTATTCTAATGGTGATCAATCAATAGATAGTAAAACAAGAATGCAAGACAATCAACAATGGAGAAACTCAAAGACAAAATAAGAATTATGCTAATGCATTCATTGATAATACTTAAATTACACATCAAAAGTAGTATAGCCCAGTTTTTTTTTCCAATAAAGAACCCACCTAAGGTTGGGGTCGATCCTACCGGGATTATGGTCAAGATGTCGACTAATGCTAGTATTTATGCTTTTAGTTTAATTATTTTCTAAGGGTGTTTTTAAGAGAAATAATCAAGTAACATTATTATGACGTGGTATTGCTATCAAAGTTATGCAATTAACTAGGAAAGTGTTCCCCATGACTTCTTAACTAGGTCGGGTTATTACACTATTTATCTATTCCAATACTTAGCCTGTAGAATTGATAAACTATGTTCATTCAATGGCTGATTCACCCCTATTAGATAGCTATACTCAATCACCGGGTTAGGTCTCATGAGTGATTTCACCTAATCCTTATCAATGATTCCAAATTAACTTTTCTACGACCGCAACTTAAGTTATTTAATGAACATTAATTTCAAGGCTTTGTTATTTTTCTGTTTTTCTAATCTCTACTTCTCTAGGTTCAAGCAAGAGGAGAATATGGGATAATCCTAACATTGTGTACCATTAAGAAACAATTAACATGAAGAGAAGAACAATACAAGCATCCGTGTTGGTTTAGAATCACGTTGTGTTAACACTAGTTTGTTATATTTCACCATATTCTCAAAACCCTAGTTGTGGAGGTTTTAGCTACTCATGATTGAAAGAAAGAAATTAGAAATCATGGAATAAATCATAAATAACAACTCACAATGTTAAAGGAATAAAAACTCATGAATCAATTGCACAATAAACTTTGAAAATCAAGAACACAACGATGAAATTGTCTCAAGGTTTTTGTGTATCTTTTTCTCCAAGTAGTGTTGGAAACTTAAAAGCATGAATAGAATCAAAAGTATCAGAATATTTAATGAAAAATAAAAGGAAATTATTTATACAATTAATAAAATTCTTTCCTAAGTTAACAAGGATTCTACTATCGGGATGACCTACGAGTCGTATCATACTGCTACGGGTCTGCTGCTGATCGTAGTATGGAATGCAACATTTGGATACTCAGGTATGGACAAATGGCATGACTTGTGATGTATCACTTTGATTTTTAGGTGGCAGTCGTGGTCTGGACTTTTGAATTTTAACCTTTCTGATGATCATCCTATATGTACATCTTACGATTCGTACAAGACTAGTATGACTCGTGCAATCTACTTGTAACTAGAGGATGTCATATTGCCAATTCTCTGTATCCCACCATGAGTTAGTGGTACGACTCGTACCATGGTTTTACGAATCATGGCCTCTGCTCGTACCATAGCCCTGTACTTGTCCAATTTCTGATTCTCTACTATAGGCACTAGGTACGACTCATACCAACATGGTATGACTTGTGCTATGACCTACAACTGTAATACCTCGAATGTCCCTAAGATCAGACCCGAGGGTTAAGTAGAGAAAATAGGAAAATGTTACATCAAGTTAGAGGACAACTCATCCGGTGACCCATGAAGTTACTCCACGAGTTGTGGAGTGACTCGTGAAGTGGAGGTTGGCTGATTAGTGTCGTGGTCAGGGGGTGACCACGGGTGGATGTCACAAGTCGTGGTGTCACTTTATGACTCGTGAAGTGATTCGTGGTTAGGAGGTCTGAGTTGAAGGTGGAATTCCAGCAGACTTTATGAGTGGATACCATGAGTCATCCTCTACCTCACGACTCGTGAAGTCCCTCGTGAGGACTAGCAGAGTCTATTTTCCAGTGATTTTAGTAAGGGTGTTTCGTAATTCCTAAGCTCCCAATCCCTAAACTACATTGTTTTAAACTTTGTTATGAAGGTTTTAAGAAGCTTTAACCTATCCTAAGTCATTCTCTCCCATGAATGCAAGTCTAGAGAGTTCCATTGAAGATCAAGCCTGGAAACTATCTAAGTTCTTCCCCAAATCTCTTGGGCTTTCAAGAAAGGGTTGAGAATTAGTTTACCCAGGTATGTAGGGTCATGAATGAGAGTTTCCCTTCACTCTCATTCCCAAATCCCATCTCAAGTTCAAGAATTCAAGTGTATGATTCAATGGGGGTCTTAACCTAATTCTTTAAAATTCCCTATGTTCAATTCATGGGTCAATTTCATTCATGTTTTAAATGATGTTTTAAGATTTATGGGCAAGTTTTATACCTATTTTTATTACAATTCATGATTTCAAGTTTCAAGAACATGATGCCCAATTATGTAAATTTCATGAAAAGTTGAGTTTATGATTTATGTTTCCAAGTATGATGAATTTCTAGCATGTACGAATGTTTACAAATTACCCGTGAATATATTTATGATTTCACTTATGATGTCTATTTCATGCAAGTATGAAGTTAAGATTTGGGCAAGCCCACTCAAGTTAAGTAAGATTTCATGATTTAGCCAAGGTTAATAAGTTCAGTTATCTCATGTGTTGGAGTCAAGACTCCCCATATGTTAAGATTCAAGTTATGTCTTGATCTATGATTATATGAGCATTATATATGTTTTGGGAGTAGTGACTAGAATCGAGTAGGCTAGAGGTTCCAAGGTTCCCCAGTCTCATGAACTACGCACCAATGTAGGTATACTTTGGGGCCTCTCAAGAGAGCGTTTCCCCCAACCTAACGGCCCATTGTGATATCACACCTTACCTAATCCTTCACGCTGGCAAGGCTTAGGATGACTCTCCTCCATGTGGGAAAGACGTGGGATCATCATGCGCTCATACATGGTGGTTGTTGGTTAAGACGAGTCTCCCATTGTTCATCATGATTTCAGTAATGCATGTACTGTAAGATATTATATAATGTTTTCAATAGGTCTGATCCAAGGATCACTTCAAGAGCTTTTACCTATGATTTCAGATATGGCAAGCCAATTGTACTTATTTCAATTTATGTTTAATCATGTTTCAGATATCAATATGAAGTTCTTACTCTCAGAATCTTATAATGATATGATTTATGTTATACATGTTTTCTGTTATACTTAATTAGCCTTTTTTACTTACCTTGCATACCCAATACAATCCAAGTATTTACAACATACTCTATACTGTACCATTTCATGATACATGCTTAGACACTCAAATTCAGTATTGTCGCTAGTAGTTTCTATAGTTCAGCCCAGACAGCTTGTTGATGAGTCCTCATCCTTTGATGACCCGCAATTAGTTGAGTTTGTCATTTTTAGTTTCAGACTGTAGTGAGCTAGTTGGGGGGTGTTGCCCATCAACTTTTTAGTATGCATAGAGGCTATTCAGACACAGTTTGTATATCCAGCTTCAGATTCAATGTTTTGAGATTTCCATTATTTAAATGTTTTTACTATTCATACTTCCGCTATTTCAGAATTTAATCTTGCATTTTATTTATGTAGCCTTAGTTTCATGGTCATGCCATGGGTAGACTTGGAGCCATTTATGGTTCTATGTTCCGTGTCTAGATCTGGGCCGATGTTCGTGTTATGACAAACTTGGTATCAGAACAAAGGTTCGGTGTGTCCTAGGTTGTCTGAAAGCCGCGTAAGTAGAGTCTTTTTCATGGGTGTGAAGCGCGCCACACTTATAACAAAGAGGCTTTATGAAATGTTTTAGGAAATTTCCCTTCTTTCATGATGTATATCGTGCGACAAAGTATCTCTCTATCCTTATAATTCGTGTTATACGCATTTGTAGAATCATGCCTCCTCGATGAGTTAATGGAAGAAGGTACGGAAATGGAAATGGCCAGGAGGATGGTAATGAAGATGGGCACCAGTAATCCCCACAAGCCCCATAAGATCATTTGCCCGAGCAGGTCTCTCATGTTGAGTTTAGGGAAGCCTTTCAGATGTTGGCCCAGGCTTTGACTACTCAGGTCAACCAGCAGGCAGTGTCCCATGTCACAAAGCATGGGAGTGTAGCGGCAGCTCGAGTTCAGGATTTCCTCAGAATGACTCCCCCTGAGTTCCTTGGGTCGGGGGTGAATGAGGACCCATATGAGTTCCTGGAGGAGATATAGAAGATCACCCAAATTATGGGAGTTACGGGAGGAGAAAGTGAAGACTTATCCTCCTATTAGATGAAGGGGGTTGCTTATATATGGTACCGTCAGTGGAGAGACGATATAGCAGTGGGTGCACTTCTCGTGAGCTGGGATGAGTTCATGAAAACTTTCCTAGATAGATTCTTCCCTAGGGAGTTGAGGGAGGCAAAGGCGACGGAGTTGATCAATTTGAAGTAAATTGATATGATGGTTCAAGAGTATTCCTGGGAGTTTATCCAACTATCCAATTATGCGCTGTAGATGGTGGCATGACAGAGGGAACGAATGAACAAATTTGTGTAAGGAGTGTCCGACTCATTGGTCAAAGAGTGTAGGACGGTGATGCTGAATAGTGACTGGACTTCTCTCAATTGGTCATATATGCCCAGCAGATTGAGGAAGATCAAATGAAGGATAAAGAGATAGAGGCCAAGAGATCCAGGACGAGTAGTATTGAGTCTTCCTAGCGGAGGCCCAATGGAGAGCATCGTCAGCAGTCTCGTCAGCGACCATCAGTTCCAACGCCGTTATCAGCCAGTGTGCCATTCAGGTCTAAGCGTGATAAGAAGGGATGGGTATAAGGCTCCAGAGGTTAGGGGAGTAGGTTAGGAGAGCCTAGTCTTCCAGTTTTTAGCAAGTGTGGTAGGAGGCACCTCAAAGAGTGCCTAGCAGGTTTAGGTGCATGTTTCGGGTGTAGGAAGCCCAATCATATGCTCAAAGATTTTCCAGCAGCCAGACAAGACAATGGTGGAGGTTGAGACCCAACCACCAGTTCAACAGCTCTACCATCACGCTCAGCTCAGCAGGGTGCATCTACTAGTGCAGGTGGTGGTCAGCATTAGTACTGGTTTTATATCCTCTCGTCTCATCAGGAGTAGGAGGTCTCCCAAATATTGTCATTGGCATGTTATGAGTATTTCATTTTGATGTTTATGCATTGTAAGATCTAGGGGTTGTCTTATCTTTTGTGATGCCCTATGTTGCTAGTAGTTTTGAAGTCAGTCACAAAATTCTATCAGAACCCTTCTCAGTCTCTACTCCAGCTGGTGACTCAGTTATAGCTCGATGGGTATACCGAAACTTCCTCGTCACAGTCTTTCAGAAAGTCACTTTAGCAGATTTAGTAGAGTTAGACATGACAGATTTTATTTTATCTTTGGCATGGATTGGTTACATGCATATTATGCCTCAGTGAATTATAGAACCCGTGCGGTAGAGTTTGGTTTCCGGGTGAGCCAGTCCTAGAGTGAAAGGGTAGTTCAGCTGTGCCTATAGGTTGCTTTATTTCCTACCTTAAGGCAAGAAAGATGATTTCTATGTGTTTTGTTTACCATCTAGTTTGAGTTAAAGATGCTACGTTCGAGACCTTGCTCTCCAATCAGTTCCTATAGTGTGTGAGTATCCAGAGATGTTCCCAGATAATCTACCTGGACTCCCTCCCAAGCGGGAAATCGACTTTGGTGTTGACCTTCTTTCTGATACGTAGACTATATCTATTCCTCCTTATAGAATAACTCCAGCTTAGATAAAGGAGTTGAAAGAGAAGTCGAAGAATCTCTTAGAAAAGGGTTTCATCATACCTAGAAAATCCCCATGGGGTGCACCGGTTCTCTTTGTTCGGAAGAAGGATGGTTCTCTTCGTATGTGCATTGACTATCAACAGTTGAATAAGGTTACAATCAAGAATAAGTATCCTCTCTCCAAGATTGATGATTTGTTTGACCAACTTCCGAGTGCTAAGTGCTTCTCAAAGATAGGTCTCAGGTACGATTACCACCAGCTCAGAGTTAGGGAGAGTGACATCCCAAAGATAGCCCTCAGGACTCGGTATGGTCACTATGAGTTTGTAGTTATGTCTTTTGGACTAACAAATGCTCTTGCAACTTTTATGGATTTGATGAACAGGGTGTTCAAGTCATATTTGGGACATGTTCGTAATTGTGTTCATAGATGATATTTCCATATACTCTCGGAGCGAGGAGGAGCATGCCGCTCATTTGAGGATTGTGCTATAGACTTTTATGTATCACCAGCTATTTGCTAAATTCAGCAAGTGTGAGTTTTGGCTGAACTCAGTAGCATTTTTGGGTCCATGTGGTGTCAAGTGAGGGTGTGCAAGTGGACTCCCAAAAGATAGAAGCTGTGAGGAATTGGCCTAGACCAGTTAATCCTTCGGATATTAGGAGTTTCTTGGGTTTACTAGCTACTATAGAAGGTTTGAGGGATTTTCATCTATTGCAGCACCATTGACTAAGTTGACCTAGAATAGAGACAAATTTCAATGGTCAGATGCATGTGAGAAGAGTTTTCAAGAGCTAAAGACTCGACTCATTTCAGCCCCAATATTGACCCTACTCGAGGGTACAGAAAAATTTGTGGTGCATTATGGTGCCTCTAGGGTCAGTATTGATTGTGCGTTGATGCAGTGTGGCAAGGTCATTGAGTATGCCTCGAGATAGCTTAAAACTCACGAGAAGAATTACCCGACTCAGGACCTAGAATTGGAAGCAGTAGTGTTTGCATTGAAGATTTGGAGACACTATTTGTATGGAGTGCATGTAGATGTGTTCATGGACCACAAAAGTCTTCAATATGTGTTTATCCAGAAGGACCTGAATTTGCGACAAAGAAGGTGGTTAGAGCTTCTCAAGGATTATGACATAAGTGTCCTTTATCATTCGAGCAAGGACAATGTAGTGATGGATGCTCTGAGCAGGCCAACTTTTATACCCCGGAAGCCTAAAGATCAGATCCGGGAGTTGAAACGGAAAAAAATTTAAAAACTGGCATCAAGCACAAAACGGGTAATGAGGTAACCCGTGAGAACAGCCCACGAGTCATGATGTGACTCGTGGGGAGGCCCAGGTGATGAGCTTGAAATTTGGGAAGTAGGATCCCCAAGGAAATGACCACGAGTCGTGCTCAGGTCCCACGACTCATTAGGTTAGCCATGGGGAGTGATGAGTGAGAAAACAGAAGGAAGGAGGTAGTGTACCTAACGGAAAGACCCCACGAGTTGTGGTCAGTCACCACGATTCTTGGGGAGAGTCGTGAGCAGCATGGTGAAGAAAAATAAAACATTCATGGAAGTGTACATAATGAGTGGTGACCACAAGTTGCGGTAACCAGAAAGGAATCGTGAAGTAACCTGTGATGATCCCAGAAGACTTGAGAAGTAGTGTACTCGATAGATGATGCCACGAGTTGTAGCCCAAGGTGACGAGTCGTTGGATCCCTCATGGGGACTACCTGGCAGTTATTTTCTGTGAATTTAGTAAGGGATTTTCCATAATTCCTAAGATTCGAAGACCTAAACTATGTCATTTTAAGTTATGAATGATGTCTTTTAAAGAGGGTTAAGTTCATTTTAGGCCATCTTCATTCATACATAGCAAAGATAGAAAGTGAGAGATGGTGATCAAGCTTATTCTTTTTCAACCCTTTTCAATTCCTCTTGGGCAATCAGAGAAGTGTAAGAATCAGCCTTAATCAAGTATGTAGGGTTATGAGTAGGTGCTTTCGTTCACACCCATGCCCAATCTCTCCTAATTCGTGAAGTTTTATTATAAATCTTATGGGGTTTTATCTTAAATCTTTTGGAATTCTAATGATCTATCCATGGGTTATTGCTTCTCATGTTCTACATTATATTTCATGATTCATGATCAGATTTTACAACTAATTCAATTATAAACTTATTGATTTCAATTTCTATTAAATTATGCTTAATTATGCATGTTCTATGATGAATTGAGTTATGATCTTTACCTCTATTGTTGATATTCATAAACCCATCATGATTTATGAGTCATAGTATGGATTTATTCAAATGCCCATCATGAATTTATGATTTAAATAGCCTATACATGAGTATGGATGAACCTCATGATTTTACTAATTATGTTTTGGCCGACTCACAAGCCTTACCCTCATGGCTAGTTGACGTATTTACAAGCATGCTTATGATTATCATGATTTAACTATCCCATGAATTTCACACATATTATACTATGAGCACTATATATGTTTTGGGAGTAGTATTTAACACCGAGTAGGTTCGAGGCCCAGGTTTTGTCCGAATCTCAGAATAACGTGCCACCATAGGACATGATGGGACCTCCCTTGAGGCTGTCCCCTTTTCCCAATGGGTCTTTTCATGTATGATATCACGCCTTTCATGGTTCTACCCTTGGCAAGGTATGAACACCCTCCCAACTAGGGATTTACAGTTCGGGCTCCATGTATGCTCATATGGGGTATGTCAGTTATAAGAATCTCCCATTATTCTGCATGTTTTATGCATTATTAGGTTTATGTTAATTTGGATCAAGTGGTGATTTATAAAGCTTCACTTATGCCTACGGTAATGAATGGATTAAGAATGATTTGAAAACCTTGATCCTTATGTTATCGTATGATAATTATGTGATGAGCATGTTGTCCCACTCTAGTGATCTCTTACAAGCTTTTGTGTATTATTTGAATGTGAGTTTTACTTACCTTGTACACTTGGTACATTCCATGTACTGACCGCATTCCCTATGCCGTATAATTTCATGATATAGGACCCGACTCTCAGACCTAGCCCCGTTCATAGCTAGTCTCCAGAGATAGCATCTTACGCTATTTGGTGAGTCCTCCTTCCCCGAGGACCATTCTCATTCAAACTTTCTCTATGTATTCAGTTTCAATTTTGTTGAGTTAGTTGGGGTCTTGTCCCATCAACTCGTTTTGTTTAGAGGCTTTTCAAACAAAGGATGTATTCAGCTTCAGATTATGTATTCTGTTGTTATGTTTAATTTCAACTTCCGCTAAGATTATCTTGATGATTCTTCAATTTTATCGATTGAGTTAGATGTATGTTCATGCCATGGGTCGACTTGGAATCTCCCGAGGCTCCTTTTTCCGTGTTGCAATTCGATCCTCCGTTCAGGTCGTGAAAAATATGGTATCAGAGCCAGGTTGATTTGAAGTTTCCCAGGGTGTCTGAAAGCCTCTTTAAGTAGAGTCTTTTTTCATAGGTGTGAATTGCGCCACACTTATGCCAAAGAGGCTACGAGACATTTAGGAAATGTTCCCTTCTTTCATGATCTATGTCGTGCGATGAAACCTCTCTCTGTCCTTCTAATTCATGCTATTCACGATTGCAGAATCATGGCTCACCACAGAGTAAATGGTAGGAGGAATGGGAATGGCGAAGGCCACGAGGATGGCAACGGAAATGGGCACCAGCAGGCCCCACTAGTTTAGGAGCACCATGCACTAGAGCCGGTTGCCCATGCTGAGTTTCGGGTAGCTATTTAGATGCTCTATGCCTTGACCGCTCAAGTCAATTAGTAGGTAGTAGCGCATGTTCCACAAAATGGAAATGCAACGGCAGCTCGAGTCAGGGATTTCTTGAGGATGAACCCACAAGAGTTCCTCGAGTCAAAAGTAGATGGGGACCCGCATGAGTTCATCGATGAGGTTCTAAAGATCACCCAGGTCATGGGGGTGGCAAATGGGGAGTGCGTTGATTTGGCCTCTTATTACCTGAAAGGGGTTGCGCATATTTGGTTTAAGTAGTGGAGAGATAGTAAGGCAGTGGGAGCCGACCCTATCGATTGGGAAGAGTTTCATGCAGCCATTTTGGACCGGTTTTTCCCTCGTGATATGAAGGAACTGAAGGCGGCCGAGTTTGTAAATCTAAAGCAGGGTGACATGTTGGTTCAGGAGTACACTCTGGAGTTCACCCTCTTATCCAAGTATGCACCAGAATTAGTGGCAGACCAGAGGGCTTGGGTGAGCCGATTTGTGCATGGAGTGGCGGACTACCTGGATAAGGACTGTAGGATCTCCATGCTGCATCGATTTTCCCCACATAATGTTGCGTGCCCAACATATGGAGACAGTGTATCATAGATAGAGAGAGGCCAAGAGGGCCAGGATAGATAATTATGGGATTTCTCAGCCTAGATCGGGGGATGGACAGCTAGTAGTCTCATCACAGGTCTTTTGCTCCAGCACCATCATCAGTTAGTACACCATCTAGATCACGAGGGGATCGGAGAAACACGACTTCAGATTTAAGGGGCCAAGGTAGCATGCAGATAGAGCGTACTTCCCATCTTGTGCAAGGCGTGGAAAGAATCACCCAGAGAGGTGCCTGGTTGGCTCAGATGCTTGTTTCGGGTGTGGCAAACCCGGACACAAACTCAGGGATTGCCCTTTCGCCAGATCAGGGTGCGTCGGAGCACATATACCAGCCATTAGTTCAGCCACTCCAGCAGCACGTCCTCCCAGTAGGGCGCCTCGACTAGTTCAGCTAGCGGTCAATGCCAGAATAGGTTTTATGCCCTTGCGACCCGTCAGGAGCAGGAGACTTCACCGGATGTTGTTATTGGTATGTTACGAGTGTTTCACCTTGATTCTTATTCTTTGTTAGATCTAGGGGATACCTTGTCTTTTGTGACACCTTATATTGCTAGTAGCTTTGGAGTCAGTCCCGAAGTTCTGTCAGAACCATTCTCAATTTCTACTCCCGTTGGTGATTCAGTTATAGCTAGGCGGGTGTATAGAAGTTTCCCGATCTCAGTATTGCATAAAGTCACCTCCGTAGACCTTGTAGAGTTAGCCATGAGTGACTTTGATATTATTCTCGGTATGGATTGGTTGTATGTGTGTTATGCTTCTGTTAATTGTAGAACCCGTGCGGTGGAGTTCCGCTTTCCAGGTGAGTCAGTCTTGGAATGGAAGGGTAGTTTGGCCATGCTTGTAGGTCATTTTATCTCCTATCTTAAGGCCAGGAAGATAATTTCCAAGGGTTGTGTGTATCATCTGGTTAGGGTTAAGGATGTTGAGTCTGAGACCCTGTCTATCTAGTCAGTTACGGTAGTGTGTGAGTACCCAAAAGTATTCCCTGATGATTTACCGGGTTTCCTCCCGAGAGGGAAATTGATTTTGGCATCGACCTTCTCCCCCACATGCAGCCTATATCTATTCCTCCCTACAGAATGGATCCAACTGAGCTAAAGGAGTTGAAAGAACAGTTGAGGGATCTGTTAGATAAAGGTTTCATTAGAACGAGCAAGTCTCCATAGGGTGCACCAGTCTTATTTGTCTGAAAGAAGGATGGTTCCCTTAGGATGTTCATTGACTATCGGCAATTGAACAAGGTTACTATCAAGAACCGATATCCTATGCCTAGGATTGATGATTTATTTGACCAGCTTTAGGGTTCCAAGTGTTTCTTGAAAATAGATCTCAGATTTGGGTACCATCAGCTCAGAGTTCGGGAGAGCGATATCCCAAAAATGGCCTTCAGGATGCGGTATGGTCATTATGAGTTCGTAATTATGTATTTTGGACTAACGAATGCTCGTAAAACTTTTATGGGCTTGATGAATAGGGTGTTTAAGCCATATTTGGATATGTTGGTGATCGTGTTTATTGATGACATCCTGATATACTCTCGCAGCAAGGAGGAGCATGCCGCTCATTCGAGGATAGTGCTTCAGATTCTCAAGGATCACAAATTATATGCTAGCAAGTGTGAGTTTTTGTTGAACTCCGTAGAATTTTTGGTCCATGTGATATCAAGTGAAGGTTTCTCATCGATTGCAACACCTTTGACCAAATTGACCCAGAAGAAGGTAAAATTCCAATGGTTAGAGACTTGTGAGAAGAGCTTCCAGGAGTTGAAGACTAGACTTACTTCAGCATCGGTGTTAAATTTATCGGAGGGTACCAATGGGTTCGTGGTGTATTGTGATGCTTCAAGGATTGGACTTGGGTGTGTAATGATGTAGCGGGGGAAAGTTATTTCATATGCTTCTAGACAGCTAAAGGTTCGTGAGAAGAATTACTCGACCCATGATCTTGAATTGGCCGCGATGGTATTTGCCTTGAAGATATGGAGACATTATTTGTATGGGGTTCACATGGATGTGTTTAAGGACCATAAGAGTTTACAATATGTGTTTACTAGAAGGATCTTAATCTTCGGCAAAGGAGGTGGTCGGAGCTACTCAAGGACTATGATATGAGTGTCTTGTACCATCCGACTAAGGCCAATGTAGTGGCAGAAGAACTTAGTAGGCTCTCTATGGAGAGTGTTTCCCATGTGGATGAGGGGAAGAAGGAGATGGTGAAAGATGTGCATTGACTCGCAAGGTTTGGAGTTAGGTTGGTTGACTCAACCGATGGCGGTGTTGTTCCGACGGGTCAGAATCGTCATTAGTGACTGATGTAAACGCTAGACAAGACGAGGACCCAATTTTGGTAAATTTAAAGGAATCTGTTCAAAATCAAAAGGTAGAGGTCTTCTCCAAAGGGGGAGATGGTGTGCTTCGGTACCAGGGTCACCTATGTGTTTCGGATGTTGATAATTTGAGGAGTCAAATGTTGCACGAGGCTTATGGATCTAGTTATTCTATCCATCCAGGTGCCACCAAGATGTATTGTGACTTACGGGAAGTTTATTGGTGGAATGGCATGAAGAAGGACATTGCGAAGTTTGTAGCTAAGTGTCTAAACTGTCAGCAATTAAAGGTTGAGCACCAGATACCGGGAGGCGTGCTTTAGGATATCAGTATTCCTACTTGGAAATGGGAAGAAATCAACATGGACTTCATCACAGGGTTACCTCGTACTCGTCGACAATATGACTCTATTTGGGTTGTGGAAGATAGGTTGACCAAGGCCGCTCATTTTCTATCGGTCAAAACCACGGATTTGTCGGGGGATTATGCACAACTATATATGTTATACCCCGGGAACCCAAGGATCAGACCCGGAAGTCAAACAGGAAAAAAATCTAGAAAATATTGCAGTAGTGCAAAACGAGTCGTTAGACGACTCGTGAGGAGACCCCATGAGTCGTTAGGTGGCTCGTGGGAAAGATGGACTGAGCTGAGGAGTTGAGGTCCCCACCGGCGTGGGAATTACTCGTGGTCAGTCACCATGAGTCGTCAAGTATCCCGTGGGGTGAGGTTAAGGGTTACCTGGGAGATTTGACCAGTGTAGCTAACGGATGGGACCCCACGAGTCGTGGCCAGTCCCAACGACTTATGAGGTGAGCCTTGAGCAAGCCCATGGAATTTTAGTGGAGATGAGGCAATGTACTTGACGAAAGGGTGTAACGAGTTGTGGTCATTGGGGACGAATCGTTAGGTTCCCCGTTGCGAGCCCAGTCGACCTGGTATCCAGTGTACTCGACGGACGACGCGATGAGTCGTTGCCCATCCCGACGAGTCGTCAGGTCACCCGTTAGGGTCACCTAGTAGTTATTTCCTGCGAATTAGTAAGGGCCTTCTCGTAATTTCCTACACTCCTAAGACCTAAACTACATCATTTTAAGGACGGGACAGGGTCTTTTAAGGGGAAATCATCCATGATAAACCTCATTTTGATACTTGTAAGAGTAGATAGGGAAGAGGAAAGGGATTCAAGTGTCTTCTTCAAGCTCTTCAAGATTCCACCTAAGGCTTTTAAAGGGAGTTACGAATCAAGAAGTTCCAGGTATGTGGGGTTTTGAATGGGTAGTTTAGTCCCTACCCATGCCCAAGTTCTCCCTAATTCTATGTTAAAAGCTATCAATTGTTGATGGGTCATAACCCAAATGCATGTTTCTTCAAAAACCGATATGAACGTATTGAAGTATGTCTAAAATCATGGGTGTGAATTGTTGGTATGTTTTCACTTATTTTCTTCAATACTTGATGATTAAATTCCTAAAAGCACATGTAACCTAAATCATAGGGTTTTTAGTGAAATTCATGATTTTGGTAATTTCTAAAGCATGATATGAACCTTTGAATTTTAAGCATGTTTTCAATTACTCATGTTATTATGATCATGTTTTCCTAAAATTTGAGCATTTCAAGTATGATTGAAATTATGGGCAATGCCCACATGTCGATTATGATTCATGAACTATGATTTTTGCCGAACCAAGGGCTCCTATTTCCATGGCTAGTATCACGAAATGTAAAGCATGTTATGATTATCATGATTTAACTAGACATGCATGTCATGTATGAATTTTATGAGCACATTGCATGTTTTGGGAGTAGTACTTAACACCGAGTAGGTTTGGGGCCTAGGTTACGCCCCGAATCTCAGAACTATGTGCCACCGTAGGTTATGTTTGGGACCGCCTCAGTGTCTGTCCCCTATGTCCTACGGGGTCTTCATGAGTGATATCACACCTTTCATGGTTCATACCCCCAGCAAGGTATGGATGGCCTCCCGACTAGGCTTATAGGTCGGGCTCCATGTGTGCTTGTATGGGGTATGTTGGTTATAGAAATCTCCCACTGTTCCTCATTGTTGTAATGCATGTATGATTATGTTCTTTTGGCTCAAGTTATGTTTTATGAACTGTTTTCCCTCATCTTATGACTATGACAGGTTTACAGATATTGTGGAAAATCTTGAGCCTTACAATATACTTATGATTTCAGTTTTTATGATCATGATGTCCCCACTCCTATAACTTTCATGATTTTAAGCATTGTCTTTCATACCTTACTCAGTACCTTCCAAGTACTGACCCACATATTTTCAGGATCCGGTTCACAGGTTTAGCATCGTACCTAGCTTTCCCTCAGTTCTGCTCTCATCTTCCAGTGGTGAGTCCTCATGATTCGAGGGCTTCTTGTTCGGACTTTATTTACCTTTTGTTTCCAGAATGTTGGGGTTAGTTGGGGTCTTTTCCCTTCAACCCGTCTATTA
>JACEIK010005776.1:82106-103273 GCA_018107945.1 Datura stramonium
GTTCAAAATAGCATGCGCACAGAGCACACATTCCTATCTTGTGCTAGTTGTGGAAAGAACCATCCAGGGAAGTGTTTGGTGGGCTCAGATACTTGTTTCGGGTGTGGCAAACTTGGACACAGGCTCAGGAATTGCCCCGCAGCCAAGTCAGGGGGTGGTGGAGCCCGCACTCCAGCAGCTAGTTTAGCAGCTCTAACGACACGTCCTACTCAGCAGGGTACTTCGACTGGTCCGGCTGGCGGCCAGTGCCAGAACCGGTTTTATGCACTTGGCTCTCGACAGGAGCAGGAGACTTCTCCCGTTGTGGTCACGGGTATGTTGAGAGTCTTTCATATTAATGTTTATGCTTTTCTAGATCCGGGAGATACACTATCTTTTCTGACACCTTACATTGTTAGTAACTTTAGGGTCAGTACTGAAACTTTGTCAGAACCGTTTTCTGTGTCTACTCCGGTTGGGGATTCAGTCATAGCGAGGCGGGTATATAGAGGTTTCCCCATTACTATATCGCATAAGGTTACCTCCGTAGACTTAGTAGAATTGGCTAGACTATTTTGACATTATTTTGGGAATGGATTGGTTGTTTGCATGTTATGCTTCTGTTAACTGTAGAACCCAAGCGGTGGAATTTTGGTTTCCGGGGGAACCAATTTTTAGAATGGAGGGGTAGCTCGGCAGCCCATGTAGGTCGCTTTATCTCCTACCTCAAGGCCAGGAAAATGATTTCCAAGGGTTGTATTTACCATTTGGTTAGGGTTAAAGATGTCATGTTCGAGACCTTGACCATTCAGTCAGTCCCTGTGGTATATGAATATCCCGAGGTATTTCCAGATGAACTACCAGGTGCTCCTCCCAAGAGGGAGATTGATTTTGAGATTAATATTTTACCCGACACACAACTCATATCAATTCCTCCCTACCGAATGGCCCTAGCCGAGCTAAAAGAGTTAAAGGAGAAGTTGAAGGATTTGCTAGATAAGGGTTTCATCAGACCGACTAAATCCCTATGGGGTGCCCTAGTGTTGTTCGTCCAGAAGAAATACGGTTCTCTTCGGATGTTTATTGACTATAGGCAGTTGAACAAAGTCACTATCAAGAATAGGTACCTTTTACCCAGGATTGATGACCTATTCGATCAACTTCAGGGTGCTAAGTGTTTCTCCAAGATAGAACTCAGGTCCGGGTATCACCACCTCAGGTTCGAGAGAGCGATATCCCAAAGACTGCTTTTAGAACCCGGTATAGTCATTATGAATTCATTGTTATGTCTTTTGGACTAACCCATTCCCCTGGAACTTTTATGGATCTGATGAATAGGTATTCAGGGCATATCTGGACATGTTTGTGATAATGTTCATTGACAATATATTAATATACTCCAGGAGCGAGGAGGAGCATGCCGCACACCTGAGGGTAGCACTCTAGACCCTCAAAGATAACTGACTATATGCCATGTTCAGAAAATTTGAGTTCTGGCTGAATTCCGTTGCATTCTTGGGACATGTAGTGTCAAGCAAAGGTATAAGGGTGGACTCCCAGAAAATAGAGGCGGTAAAGAACTGGCCCAAACCGGTAAACCCTTTGGAGATCAGGATCTTTTTGGGCTTAGCAGGTTACTATTGGAGGTTTGTAGAAGGTTTCTCATCCCTTTCAGCCCCACTGACCAGATTGACTCATAAAAAGGTGAAGTTCCAATGGCCGGAGGCTTGTGAGAGGAGCTTCTAGGAATTGAAGGCCAAACTCACTTCAGCCTCGGTGTTGACTTTACCGGAGGGCTCTGATAGTTTTGTTGTATACTATGATGCTTTGAGAGTTGGACTGGGATGTGTATTGATACAGCACGGGAAGGTAGTAGCATATGCTTCCAGACAGTTGAAAACTCATGAGAAGAATTACCCGACCCATGATTTTGAGTTGGCTGTGGTGGTGTTTGCTTTGAAGATGTGGTAGCGGATGTCCTTAGTAGACTCTCTATGGAGAGTGTGTCACATGTGAGTGAAGACAAGAGGGAGCTGGTGAATGAAGTGCATCGACTGGCACGGTTGGGAGTTAGATTAGTTGGTTCGACCAATGGTGGGGTAGTAGTCCAGAGCGGGTCAGAATTGTCCTTGGTAGCGGAGGTGAAGGCTAAACAAGATGAAGATCCGACATTGGTAAAGTTGAAAGAAGCTATTCAAACTTAGAAAATGGATGTCTTCTCCAAAGGGGCAGATGGTGCGCTTCGGTACCAGGGTAGCTTATGTGTTCCAAACGTGGGGGATTTGAGGAGTCGGATGTTGCATGAGGCTCAAAAATCCAGATAATCTATCCATCCAGGTGCCACCAAAATGTATCATGCCTTTCGGGAAATCTACTGGTGGAATGGCATGAAGAGGGATATTGCAGAATTCGTAGATAAGTGCCCAAATTGCCAACAAGTGAAAGTCGAGCATCAAAGACCGGGGGGTGTACTTCAGGATATCAGCATTCCTACCTGGAAGTGGGAATAAATCAACATGGACTTCATCACCGGTTTTCCCCGCACTCGTAGGTAGTATGACTCCATTTGGGTAGTGGTTGATAGGTTGACCAAGGCTGCTCATTTCTTACCGGTCAAAACCACCGATTCAGCAGAAGATTATGCTAAGTTATACATCCGAGAGCTAGTTAGATTGCATGGAGTACCCATGTCCATTATATCAGATAGAGGCACCCAGTTCACCTCTCCGTTCTGGAGATCTTTTCAAAAGGGACTTGGTACCCAGGTCAAGCTCAGCACGACATTTCATCCGCAAATAGATGGTCAGGCGGAGCAGACTATCCAGACTCTTGAGGATATGTTTAGAGCTTGTGTTATTGACTTCAAGGGTAGTTGGTACGAGCATTTACCTCTTACTGAGCTTTCCTACAACAACAACTATCACTCCAACATCCAAATGGCACCTTTTGAGGCTCTCTACGGGAAAAGGTCTAGATCACATATTGGTTGGCTTGAAGTCGGTGATACTTCGTTAATGGGTCCAAATTCAGTCCATGAGGCTATGGATAAAGTTCAGTTGAAAGAGAAAGGCCAAAAATGGCTCAAAGTCGCCAAAAGTCTTATGTGGATGTAAGAAGAAGAGAGCTTGAGTTCGAGGTTGATGATTGGGTGTTTTTGAAGGTATCTCCCATGAAGGGAGTAATGAGATTTGGAAAGAAAGGGAAACTCAAGCCCCGCTATATTGGCCCATATCAGATTGTCAGACGAGTGGGTAAATTAGCCTATGAGTTAGAGTTACCTTCAGAGTTAGCTTTAGTTCATCCTATATTTCACGTAACGCTCTTGAAAAAGTGCTGGGGAGATCCAGCTCTAGTGGTTCCAGTGGAAAGGGTAGGTGTGAAGGATAGCCTCAGTTATGAGGAAATTCCCGTTGCAATCTTGGATCGTTAGGTTCGAAGACTGAGGAACAAGGAAATAGCTTCAGTAAAGGTGTTATGGAGAAATCAGCATGTCGAGGGAGCTACGTGGGAAGCTGAAGCAGATATGATAGCTAAATACCTCCATTTGTTCCTTACCGACTCAGTTTGAGTTTGAGGTATCAATTTTTTTTCCCTAAACCTATAATCAGTTTTTCATGTTCCGTTCATGCGTGCAAGTTTGTTTTATGATATGATATATGTATGTGATGTCTGAATTCAGTCCAGCTACGTAATTCTTTTTGGGGGTAGTTATTCCGCTAGTTTTCGGCATAAATGATCAGTATTTGCATATGGTGATTGTTTTATTATGAGTTTTCTGCATGTTTCTAACATTCGAGGACGAATGTTCCCAAGGGGGAGATATTTTTATACTTTGGGAACACAAGGATCAGACCCGAAAGTCAAACTGGAAAAAATCAATGTCTTACTCCATAACTTTGAGGGAACCATAGCCTGACAAAGGGTTCTGTCCAATTTGGATGCCCATTTAGGAGAGCGGACAATTCAGACTCTCAAAGACATGTTTAGAGCATGCGTGATGGACTTAAAAGGTAGTTGGGATGATCATCTGCCTCTCATCGACTTTGCATATAATAACAACAATCATTCTAGTATTTAGATGGCACCGTTCGAGGCTCTCTATGGGCAGATATGTAGGTCACCCATTGGTTAGTTCGAGGTTGGTGAAGCAGCAATGATAGGACCAGATTCGGTCCATGAGGCTATGGATAAGGTTCAACTCATATGGGATAGGTTGAAAATAATCAAAGTCGCTAAAAGTCCTATGCTAATGTGAGAAGGAGGGAATTAGAAATCGAGGTGGATGATTGGGTGTTTCTGAAGGTATCTCCCAAGAAGGGAGTGATGCGGTTTTGAAGAAAGGAAAACTAAACCCTCGTTATGTTGGTCCCTACCGGATTGTGAAACGGTTGGTAAGGTGGCATATGAATTGGAGTTTCCCTTAGAGTTAGCTTCGGTGCATCCTATATTCCATGTATCGCTCTTAAAGAAGTGTTTGGGTGATCCAACCTTAGTTGTCCCGGTGGACAGTGTTGGTGTGGAAGAGGTTCACGTGGAAATATTGGATCTTTAGGTTCGAAGGCTAAGAAACAAGGAAGTAGCTTTAGTCAAAGTTTTATGGAGGAATCAGCACGTTGAAGGAGCTACGTGGGAAGCCGAAGCGGATATGATGGCTAAATACACACATTTATTCTCTACCAGCTCAGTTCCAGCCTGAGGTATCAGCTTTACTCTCAAACTCTATTTAGTTTTCATGTTCAGTTCATGTGCCCAAATTTCTTTTATGTATATGGATATGTGTATGATTCATGACTTCAATTCAACTATGTAGTTGGGATCGGAGATAGTCATTCCATCAGTTTTTGGTTTAAATGATTAGTACTTGAATATGATGATTGCATTTCTTTGCTTTTCTGTATGTTTTTCCAACATTTAAGGACAAATGTTCCCAAGGGGGAGATATTGTTATACCCCGGAAGCCCAAAGATCAGACCAGGGAGTTGAAATGGAGAAAAGTTTAAAAACCGGCATCATGCATAAAACAGGTCATGAGGTGACCCATGACTTTTGGGGTGGCCCAGGTGATGAGCTTGAAATTTGGGAAATGGGATCCCTACAAACGTGACCACAAGTCGTGGTCAGGTTCCACGACTGGTTAGGTCAGGCGTGGGGAGTGATGAGTGAGAAAATAGAAGGAAGGAGGCAGTGTACCTAATGGAAGGACCCCACGAGTCGTGGTTAGTCACCATGATTTATGGGGAGGGTCGTGAGCAGCATGGTGAAGTAAAATAAAAATTCATGGCAGTGTACATAACGAGTGGTGACCACGAGTCGTGGTCACCAGTAAAGAATCATGGAGTAACCTATGACGAGCCTAGAGACTTGAGAAACAGTGTACTCGACAAATGATGCCATGAGTCGTGGCCCAAGGTGAAGAGTCGTTAGGTCCCTCGTGGGGACTACCCGACAGTTATTTTTTGTGAATTTAGTAAGGTCTTTTATGTAATTCCTAAGATCCTAAGGCCTAAACTATGTCGTTTTAAGTTATGAATGATGTCTTTTAAGAGGGTTAAGTTCATTTTAGGCCATATTGATTCATGCATGCAAAGGCAAAAGGTGAGAGAGGGTGATCAAGCTTATTCTTCTTCAAACCTTTTCAATTCCTTCTTGGGAAATCAGAGAAGTGTAAGAATCAGCCTTAATAAGGTATGTAGGGTTATGAGTGGGTGTTTTCGTTCACACCCATGCCCAATCTCTCCTAATCGTGAAGTTTTGTTAAAAAACTTATGGGGTTTTATCTGAAATCTCATGGAATTCTAATGATCTATCCATGGGTTATTACTCCTCATGTTCTACATCATATTTCATGATTCATGATCAGATTTTACAACTAATTCGATTATAAATTTATTGATTTCAATTTCTATTAAATTATGCTTAATTATGCATGTTCTATGATGAATTGAGTTATGATCTTTACCTCTATTGTTGATATTTATAAACCTATCATGATTTACTAGTCATAATATGGATTTATTCAGATGCCCATCATGAATTTATGATTTGAATAGCCTATACATGATTTACAAGTATGCATGAACCTCATGCTTTTACTAATTATGTTTTGGCCGACTCACGGGCCTTACCCTCATGGTTAGTTCACGTATTTACAAGCATGCTTATGATTATCATGATTTAACTAGCACATGAATTTCATGCATATTATACTATCAACACTATATATGTTTTGGGAGTAGCTTCGGGGCCCAGGTTTTACCCCGAATCTCAGAACTACGCGCCACCGTAGGACATGATGGGACCTCTCTTGAGAATGTCCCCTTTTCCCAATGGTCCCTTTCATGTGTGATATCACTCCCTTCATGTTTCTACCCTTGGCAAGGTACAAATACCCTCCCGACTAGGGATTTACAGGTTAGGCTCCATGTGTGCTCATATGGGGTATGTCAGTTATAAAAATCTCCCATTGTTCCATATGTTTTATGCACTATTAGGTTTATGTTAATTTGGCTCAAGTGGTGATTTATAAAGCTTCTCTTATACCTATGGTAATGAATGGATTACGAATGATTTGTAAACCTAGAGCCTTATGTTATCGTATGATAATTATGTGGTGAGCATGTTGTCCTACTCTGGTGAACTCTTATGAGCTTTTATGTATTATTTGTATGTCTGTTTTAATTACCTTGCATACTCGGTACATTCCACGTATTGACCGCATACTCTATGCTGTATAATTTCATGATACATGACCCAGCTCTCAGACTCAGCGCTGTTCATAGTCAGTCTCCAGAGATAGCATCTTGCGCTGGTTAGTGAGTCCTGATTCCCCGAGGATCAAGCTCATTCATACTTTCTCTATGTATTTTCATTTTCAGTTCTGTTGAGTTAGTTGGGTTCTTGTCCCATAAACTCTTCATGTTTAGAGGCTTTTCAGAAAAAGGATGTATTCAACTTCAGATTGTGTATTATGTTGTTATGTTTAATTTATACTTCCACTAAGATTGTCTTGATGATTCTTCAGTTTTATCAGTTGAGTTAGATATAAGTTCATGCCATCGACTTGGAGTCTCTCGGGGCTCCTTGTCCCATGTTGCAATCCTAGCCTCCATTCGGGTCGTGACACTAACCATGGAGAGTGTCTCTCATGTGGAAGATGGAAGGAAAGAGTTAGTTAAGGTTGTCCATAGGCTTTCTTGATTAGGGGTCCGCCTTGTGGATTCGACGGATGGTGGTGTTGTTATTGTTTAGAATGGCTCAGAATCTTCTTTTGTGACTGAGGTCAAGGTTAGGCCGGATGAGGACCCTATTCTGGTAAACATGATGGAAGCAGTCCAAAATTAGAAGGTAGAGGTCTTCTCCCAAGGGGGAGATGGTGTACTTCGATATCAGGGTTGTCTATGTGTTTCGGATATCGATGACTTGAGGGGGCAGATGTTGCATGAGGCTCATGGTTCCCAATATTTTATACATCAAGGAGCCACCAAGAAGTAACGTGACCTACAGAAAGTCTATTGATGGAATGGCATAAAAAAGGACATAACAGAGTTTGTGGCTAAGTGTCCAAATTGTCAGCAAGTGAAAGTTGAGCATCAAAGACCTAGAGGTGTGCTACAAGATACTAGTATCCCTACTTGGAAATGGGAGGAAACTAATTTGGACTTCATCACATGGTTTCCGCGTACACGTCGATAGTATGACTCTATTTGGGTGGTTATAGACAGGCTGACCTAAACGACTCATTTTGTACTAGTCAAAACCACCAACTCAACGGAGGATTATGCTAAATTGTATATTCGGGAGTTAGTTCGGTTGCATGGTGTTCCCTTGTCCATCATATCAGACAGGGGTACTCAGTTCACTTTTCAGTTTTGGAAATTATTTCAAAACGGACTTGGTACTCAGGTCAAGCTTAGCACAACTTTTCACCCACAGACGGATGGTCAGGCCAAGTGGACCATTAAGACTCTTGGGGATATGTTTAAAGCATGTGTGATTGACTTCAAAGGTAGTTGGGATGATCATTTACCTCTTATCAAGTTTGCTTACAACAACAGTTACCACTCCAGTTCAAATGACTCCGTTTGAAGCTCTTTATGGGAAGAGGTATAGGACGCCTATTAGTTGGAATAAAGTAAGTGAAGTTGCATTGATAGGGCCAGATTTAGTTCATGAGGCTATGGAGAAAGTTTAACTTGTAAGGGAAAGGCTGAAAATATCTCAGAGTCGTCAGAAGTCCTATGGGATGTGAGGAGGAGAGAACTTGAATTCAAAGTTGATGATTGGGTGTTTCTGAAGGTGTCTCCCATGAAGGGAGTGATGAGGTTTGGAAAGAAAGGGAAGCTCAGTCCCCAATATGTTGGCCCGTACAAGATTGTGAAACGTGTTGGCAAGGTGGCTTATGAGTTGGAGTTGCCCGCGGAGTTAGATTTAGTACATCCAGTTTTCCACGAATCACTCTTGAAGAAGTGCATTGATGATCCTGCATTGGTTGCTCCGGTAGAGAGAATTGGTGTGAATGATAACCTTAGATATGAAGAGGTTCCGGTTGAAATTCTTGATCGTTAGGTTTGGAAGTTGAGGAACAAAGAGGTAGCTTCAGTAAAAGTTTTATGGAGAAATCAATTTGTCGAGGGAGCTATGTGGGAAACTAAAGCAGATATGATGGCTAAATACCCGCATCTTTTCCCTTCCAGCTCAGTTCCAGCTTGAGGTACCATTTTCCTCCTTAACACTCTATTCAATTTAAGGTCTAGTTCATGTCTCTCAGTTTCCTTTATGTCAGTGCATGTATGTGTGATTCATGAATTTAGTTCAGTCATGTGTTTCAATCTGGAGTAAGTCACTTCGTCAGTTTTTAGCTTCAGATGTTCAGTATTTGGGATGGAAGATCCTTTCCCTAGCTGTTCAGTATTTTGCTCACATTCGAGGATGAATATTCCCAAGGGGGGAGATATTGTAATACCCTAAAAGTCCCTAAGATCAGACCTGAGGGTTAAGCAGAGAAAACAGGAAAATGTTGTATCAGGTCATAGGACGAGTCGTCCAGTGACCCGTGAAGTTACTCCACGAGTCCTGGAGTGACTCCTGAAGTGGAGGTTGGTTGATTAGGAGTCGTGGTTAGGGGGTGACCACGGGTGGATGCCACGAGTCGTGGTGTCACTTCACAACTCGTGAGGTGAGTCGTGGTCAGGAGGTCTGAGTTAAAGGTGGAATTCCAGTAGACTTCACGAGTGGACACCACAAGTCGTCCCCTACCTAACGACTCGTGAAGTCCCTCGTGAGGACTGGCAGAGTCTATTTTCCAGCTATTTTAGTAAGGGTGTTTCTGTAATCTCTAAGCTCCTAAGACCTAAATTACATCGTTTTAAGCTCTGTTAGGAAGGTTTTAAGAAGGTTTAATCTATCCTAAGTCATTCTCTCCCATGCATGCAATACTAGAGAGTTCCATTGAAGATCAAGCCTAGAAACTATCCAAGTTCTTCCCAAATCTCTTGGGCTTTCAAGGAAGGGTGTAGAATTAGTTTACCCAGGTATGTAAAGTCATTAATGAGAGTTTCTCTTTATTCTCATACCCAAATCCCATCTCAAGTTCATGAATTCAGGTGTATGATTCTATGGGGTCTTAACCCAATTCTATAAAATTTCCTATGTTTAATTCATGGGTCAATTCCCTTCATGTTATAAATGATGTTTTAAGATTCATGGGAAAGTTTTATACCATCGAGTTACCGACGGGCGTGGATACTGAAAAGGGANGTTATAAATGATGTTTTAAGATTCATGGGAAAGTTTTATACCTATTTTGATTGCAATTCATGATTTCAAGTCTTAAGGATATGATGCCTAATTATACAAGTTTCATGAAAAGTTGATTTTATGATTTATGCTTCCAAGTATGATGAAATTTCCAGCATGTATGAATGTTTACAAATCACCCATGAATATATTTATGATTTCACCTATGATGTCTATTTCATGCAACCATGAAGTTAAGATTTGGGAAGCCCACTCAAGTTAAGAAAAATTTATGATTTAGACAAGGCTAATAAGTTCAGTTATCTCATGTGTTATACCCCGGGGGAACCCAAGGGTCAGACTCGGGAGTCAAAACGGTGAAAAGCTGAAATTTCGCACCAGATCACAGAATGATTTGTGAAGTGGCTCGTGAGGAGTGACCACGAGTCTTTAAGTGACTCGTGGTCAATCAGGGCTTGGCAAGGTGTTGGGTGAGGCCACAAGCATGACCACGAGTTGTAGTCACACCTCACGACTCATGAGGTCATCCGTGCCATGGATTGAAAGGTTGGCTAAGGTTTTGGGCAATGGGGATCACGAGTGGTGACCATGAGTCATGGTCAGCCACCATGATTCGTGGGGTTCCCTGAGTGAAATTGGGCAGTAGACTCCATGACTCCAGGCCACGAGTCGTTAGCCCTGGTCAGGAGTCGTCTAGTCCCTCGTGGGGACTGGCAGTCAACAAAATTCTGCGATTTTAGTAAGGACTTTTTCGTAATTCCTAAGTCCTAGGCCCTATACTACGTCGTTTTAAGCTTTGAATAGTGAGTTTTAAGTAGGGTAAGTTCATTCTAAACCCACTCTAACTCAAGCATGCAAGTTTAGAGGTTTTGGAGAGCTGATCAACCTAACCTTCAAGTCTTTCATCAATTCTTCCTTGGGCAGTCTAGGGGATTGTAGAATCAACTTCTCTTAGGTATGTAGGGCCTTGAATTGGTGGTTTAATCCACACCCATGCCCAATTTCTCCCTAATCTATGAATTCTATCACTTAACTCTGATGGGGTTTTAACCCAATTCATGAATCTTCATGAAATCGATATGATTATGTTTTAGCATGTCTAAATTGATGGGATTCAATTAATGGGCTGATTTTACATTTATTTAAATATTTATCTTGTGTATCATTATTTTTTTAACTTAAGGTGCCCAATTATGAGAAATCCATGGGAGTTTGATTGTGATGGTTTATCAAGTACGATGAGAACTTTTGATTTAGAATCATGTTTTCAATTACCCATGTATTTATGATCACGATTTCCATAAATTCAAGTAGTTCAAGTATGTTTAAATATTGGGCAATGCCCACATGTCAAGTATGATTCATGATTTATGACTTTGGTCGACTCACGGGCCTTATTTCATGGCTAGTACACGTATCTCAAGCATGTCCATGATTTTCATGATTTAACTGGCCCATGTATGTCATGTATGTTAACTTATGAGAACGTTTCATGTTTTGGGAGTAATATTTAAACCGACTAGGTTCGGGGCCCAGGTTACGCCCCGAATCTCAAAACTACGTGCCACCGTAGGTTATGTTTAGGAAATCCTTTGTGACTGTCCCCTATGCCCTAAGGGGCCTTCATGAGTGATATCACTCCTTTCATGGTTCTACCCTTGGCAAGGTATGAGCGGCCTCCCGACTAGGTTTACAAGTCGGGCTCCATGTGTGCTCATATAGGGTATGTCAGTTATAAGAATCTCCCACTGTTACTCATATTCCTTCCAAAGATTTGAGCTGAGATTTGTTACTGCTATTTTCTATTAACTTCTTCAGCTGATTCAGTTATATTGGAGATTGTTCAGCAGTTCTTATAGNCACTGTTACTCATTATTTATGGATGTCATGATTATGTTCTTTGGGCTCAAGTCATTGTTATGAAATGTTTTCTCTCATGTTTATAATTACAACGAGTTATGAATGTTTTGAAAATCCTGAGCCTTACGATATAGTTTTGATTTCAACATTTTTGGTCTTGTCGTCCTACTCTTATGAACTTTATGTTTTTAAATGTTCATTTTACATACCTTGCATACTCGCTACATTTCATGTACTGACCCACATACTTTCTATGCTGTATCGTCTTATGATACAGGACCTGGCTCTCAGGCTCACCCTCCTCAGTAGCTCTTCAGAGTTCGCTACCAGCTTATTTGGTGAGTCCTCATGTTCCGAGGGCCATATGTTCAGAATCTATTATTCTCTTTCAGTTTCAGTATTGTAGGGTTAGTTGAGGTATTTTCCCATCAACCCGTCTTTCATGATTAGAGGATTTTCAGATTATAAGTTGCATTCAGCCATCATGTGTGGATCATGTATTGTCTTTCTCCGATTATGTCATGATTTCGTTTCCTTATGTTAAGTCTTCTTCTTATATGAATGAATTAGATGTATTCTCATGCCATGGGTCGACTTGGGGTCTCCCGGGGCTCCTTGTCATGTGTTTACGATTCAGGTGTACGTTAGGGTCGTGGCATCATGAGACTCCCCATATGTTAATATTCAAGTTATGTTTTGATCTATGATTATATGAGCATGGTAAATATGGATAAAGTAACTTATCCTCCTTGGCACTACACAGACTCTGGCTCCACTTCTAACTTTTTCCTTCTTTTCTCCTTTTTTCCGTTTTATCCATCTTTCAGCTTGTGTGTGTGGTTTTTTTCACTTTTTAACTATTTTTTTCTTACTTTCTTTGGCCTTCAAAATTTTCTTTTCTTTTATTCTTTTTTTCTTCACACTACACCCAACTTTTCACTGACTAGCTTTCTCTTTTATTTCCCCCCCACACTCTATGCACCCCTGTAATAGCCATCCTCAACTTAGAAATTTTAACTGAGTTGAGGTTCACAATGTTCAAGAATGGACCAGGGCCAAAACAAGTTCATTATAAACAAGTGGGATGATAAATGGGCTAATCAAAGAAAAGGTCAATTTGAGCTCAAACCATCGGATCGGGATACTTATTTTATTTGGTTGGTCAATTTAGGCTAAAAGTGGGATAAATCTAACAATGACCTATGATCCTTTCCTAACTAACTATCCTCTGACCTAAGAAAAGACTAACCAAGAAAGTTCTAGATCACCTACACAGTGTTGAACTGAACAAGAACCTCACTCACACGTAGTACATGGTTATATCACACTACCTATCTGGTTCATGCACAACTACACTATAATTAATCATGCTAATATATCAAATGCCATAAAATGATCCAAATTGGTCATGCTTTTGCAGTCAACACACATAGCTAATCACAAAAATTTTAAAACGGGGTCATGTTTCAAAGACTACGAAAATCGAACACATGTGAATTTTATTGGCTGTTAATTACTCTTAAATTACTCCTAATTAAACAAAACAATACATCTTAAATATATCGATTCTACTAGATAACATGATCGAGGAAAAAATAAATATGGCAACAAAAACCCTCAGGTGGAAAAAACAGATACACCCCCTCCACAAAAATCATATTTTGTCCCCAAAGTAGTGAAATACGAACTAGTGAAGGTATATTTTGGTGCTCTAGGAGCTCCTGTCATCCTCAGTAGGTGGGTGTGATGGCACACTCTCCGCCTCAGCAATCGTGACGCCAATGGTAGCCAGCACCCTCAGCTGTACGGTGGTTATGGTGGGGGTTATTCCTACCCCCTCAGCAGTATTGGTCGCCTCAAAAACCTCAGTGGTTCTCTGGGCTAAATGTGATTCACCTGAAGGGTCCTTGCACTCACAGGATCCCTAGGCATATTAGTGGAGCTCCTTGCTCCTCTCATTCTCTCGTACAAATCAGACATATGCTGGTCATGAGTCTGCTGACTAGTTACTATCGCTAGCTTGTGCTCTTCCCCTGCTCTCTTCCTCCTATGAAAAGTCTCCTCATCATCTGCCCCAGTCGACCTCCGCTTACCCTTATCTCCAACAGCCGGCTCATGGGTCCGGAACTTCCCTAGATCTAGCTCTTCCTCAAATAGTGAGAAGGTCAGGGCTGGTAATATGGACAGTTGTCGAATGAAAAATCAGCGACCTCACTCGTGAGCGAGCCCAACTCATCCCTCAATCTCCATACATTTGGCATCTCTGCCAATCTCTCATTGAGCTGAAGCTTAAAACTGTTGAGCTTGGTGTGCAATTCTTTGGATGCCACATCAATCTCGGCCCTCACCATGGCTTGACCTACTCTATTATGACATTGACCTTCTTTTTTTTAATGGTCAGTCGCTTGGCCATATTCTATAGGAAGTCCTAATGTACTAGTATATAGCCAACCGAAATCTAGCCTAGAGTGGTCGGTGAAGGAGCGAATGATATGCTGGAAGTATCTATTGTGTGTCCGACCTCCATGGCCGGCATCTCACTTTGCTCGACTAAAGTGGGGGCATCCACATACTCACTCCCTGCTATCTGCGGTGTCAAGACTGCAAACTGTGCTCTAACCCAGCCCATCGGGTTCATCTCATCACAGATAAGTCTGATATCTGCTATCCTTGTACCTCCCACTCGTTCATCAATTTGTTTTATCATCCTAACACTGAATCTATACACAACTAATACACCAAGCTCGGAAAGGGAATGCTGGTGCTCAGTGTTAAGGCTCTGTCCTGGATTTCCTCGGCTATGATCCGAGGGATGTTTATATCATACCCTAACATTATGAAATCCACCAACCCTACTCTTCCTGCACTCAAGGTGTTATCATTAGCTATTGGTGTGAACCTGTGACGAACTAATGTCCAACAGGCCTTTACAATGAAATTTAGCGAAGCTTTTGTGACCTGCTGTCCACTATTCACCTAGTCTACCTCCTCCTTCTCCTCAACAATAACACTAGCCAGCCACTTTATATGTCGTTGCCTTCTGAGCAACTATTTGACCATTTTTAGGGCCTCTATGCAGTGGTCAAACTTGGCAGTGGTGGCTGGAGCCTAATAGTCTGGACCGTACAACATTCACGCAATGGTCTACTTGGAGATATCCACAGCTCTCCCCTGAACTATAACACTCTCCATCTTGGGTAGATCTTTCACCTTTTGCCTGATTAGTGTTTGATTCTCCAAGTTAGCCAAGTAATTGGCATAAAACTCCCTAACCATGTCAGCATTGAAGCTGTCAGTGGTCCTTGCCATCCAGCTGAAGTTATACAACTCAAATATCTGCTTTATCTCCTCTACCTATTCAATTCTCCAGTCAAAATTCAGGGCTTCTCCTAAATACTCCTCTTTGGGTTCAAGTTTGATGTTAGAGATAAACCTTGCTCATAGATCTCCCGAGCACCTGACACACCTCACCTTATTATGTGGCTTTCTTCGGGTGGTGTTTGCTCATTCTCCTTCTCTTGTGCATCCTCCTTAGATTTGGCCTCACCTAAACCATCTCCAAATTAGTCCTTATCTAATCCTTCCTCTGTATTTGAGCCACTGTCAGACACATATGACTATGCATCATCTCCCTCCTTAAATTGGGGAGCTTTTGTCGAAGTGGCTGAGGTGACTACATCCTGAGACTTGTCCTGTGCCCTAGTAGTTTTTGGCTCCTCAATTTCATCAGTTTTCCACACCATACTCTTCCAACGAACCACTAGGAGAGTCTACCTCCTGCTCAAATGTAAAGGCTTCATCCCTTAATGCCTTCTAGGCTGCTATCTCTTCTCGGTCTTTCTTGTCCTGGGTATTCTTGCTTGATTGTCCTTTGCGTGCCATTGTATCTGTGGAGGAAAGATTAGTACATGTGATGTCATGAAAGAAAAATAGACTATGTGCAATATCTTACTACGAATTATCAATATGAGTCGTACTCAAATAGTATGAATCTTACTATGAGTCGTGATGTTCAGATTCACAGGTACAACTCCTTGGTACGAGTCATACCAAGATGGTATGATTCGTACTGAGATTCATAACATTAGATTTAGAGAAATGTGACTTTCAGATGTTTTGGTACGACTCAATATTATGACCCATGATAGGATCCTATGAGTCATACCATGGGTCGTGCCTTAGATACTGAATGTGACCCTTTCTGGTTCTCCTATATAATCACTTGGTATGACTTATGGTGAGATACCATGGTTTGTATCATGTTCTGTACTTTAGTTTCAGACTTAGTGTTCTTGGGATAGTCCTAATGTATCATCCTATGAGTCGTGGTGAGATACCAAGAGTCGTAGGATGACCCTTGAAGCCTGTCCTCCCCATGTGCAGTAACAATTATGCAAGCAATCAAATTTGGGGTGGATACTCAAACTTTACCACCCCTTAACTTCATAAAAACACATAAATTTCACTACCCCACACTATTCAAAATTTATTTTCCCAAGCAACACACCACCCACAAGCACACAAATCCAAAGAGCATTTTTATTCCAATAACCCATTGTAAATCATCAAAAATAGACTACTTATCATATTCCTCAACTTCATTTTCATTGGTGGAGGATTCACAATACATTTTTCATCTACTACTTAGCAAGAAACGATGAGGAAAATTTTGACTTACTTGCCAAGTCTTGGACAATTCTTCCTTGCTTAGAGTTTGGAGTGGCAATTCGATTTAATAATGCAATTTTATTGAAAAATCTTATGCTCAAATAGAGTGTGAGTGAGATACGGGTGAGTGGGGAGTGAGGGGAGGAAATCATTGGATCATGCAATGAATTTTAGACCGGATTTTGTGTTTTAAATTGGTTTTGGGTGAATTTTAAAAATCGGGGTCGAGTCGGGTCGGCTGGGTTATTTCATTTAAGTGTTCTATCACGACTCGTACCACGAATTATAGGTCTACCTACGATTAGTCCCTTCCTTCCATAGCTGGGACTCAAAGTACTTACCTGGGAACCTACGAGTACATGGTACAATTCATACTAAGGTCACACGACTCGTACCATGACCCGTAGGTTGTAGTTTCTGTAATTAGACACTTAAGATAGTTCATCACGATAGTGGGTACTATGACTCATACCATGTAGGTACGATTTGTAATAACACACCGTAGTATGAACTTCTAAATTTGGTAAGGCTTTGTTCTACATCACGAATGGGACTACGATTTAATGTCGCGACACGAGGTAGGTATCTTGACTACTTAGAATTCGTCAAGAAACTCTGATTCAACATCAACAACTAAGACCACTCTAAATTCATTTGGCTGCTCCATTGACCTGCAAACCTTGAAAGTTACCTCTTTTTCATTCAGCCTAAACATCAGCTGTTTGGCTTCAACGTCCACTAGGGATCTCCCTGTTGCAAGGAATGGTCTCCCCAAAATGATAGGGATCTCAAAATCCACTTTGTAATCTAAAATCACGAAGTCAGTCGGGAAGATGAACTTGTCCACCTTCACTAGAACATCATGAAGGATACCCAATGGCTTCTTCTAATATGTAGTCTGCCATTAGTAGCTGCATTGTCACCGATATGGGGTCTCCGAAGGCCAACTACTTAAACATAGCTAGCGGCATCAGATTGATGCTAGCTCCCAGATCGCAGAGTGCCTTAGCAAACTCGAAATCTCCAATAGTGCATGGGATAGTGAAGGAACTTGGGTCTTTGTTTTTCCGTGCAAGGATCTGTGAGGCTATTCATTATAGCAGTGTAAATTTCCAACTTGTTTAGATCTCATGGATCATTTCTTGGTCACCAAGGCCTTCATGAACTTCGCATACCTAAGCATCGGCTCTAATGCCTCTACTAGAGGGATATTCACTGATAATTGCTTCAACATGGATAAGAATTTCTAAAATCTCCCATCATCCACCTTCTTCTTCATTCTATGAGAAAAAGGTGGAGGCGGTCGAGGGATAGGCCTAAAAATATGTGGGGCCTCCTTCTCCTTCCCTTTGTCAGCAGCAAGCTCCTTTGCATCAACTGATGTCATGGTTAAATCTACACTACCTTCAGCATCCTGTTTTGCAGTCTCAGTCTCTTTATCTAAATCAAGCTCCTTCGGTTCTCCCATCTCAACTACAATCGGTATAGGCGGATGAACTATGGTTTTTGCACTCCTAGTAGTTAAATCCATACAGTGACTATAATTCTTTGGATTTTGAACTATGTTACTATGGAGTGTAGCCTTCTGCATTTGGTTTAGGGATGTAGACATCTTGCCTAGTTGATGCTTAATCTGTTTAATTGCTGTGGCGTGCGACTCAACTTTTTGGTTCATGCCAAATATGTCTCTGCGAATATCCTTTAGGTGATCATCAGTTGACTTTTCTTTTTTCATCAACGTAGCCGTTATGCCCTCTAACTTTGAGGTTCTAGTGTCACACTCACGAGCCTTTAGACGAACATATTGGTTGGTGCAATCATTGCAGAATCCCTCATTTTTCCACTAATCACCTTCCCGATCTCATCTTCTGCTTCTGTCCCTGTATTCAAATCTATTGTAGTTGTCCGTATATTCTTTCTGACCATGATATTCAGAGCCTTTATGCCAAGTTTCTTGACCAGGCCCTTTGGTGTTAGCCCGAAAATCCTCCACCTGATTATCTAAGAAGTTTGCTTCCTCCTTGGAATTAGAATGCTTAAACCCCGACTCCTAACCCTGAGCTCCCACTACATTCCCCCCTGAGCTCCAGATCCCATGATAAGCTTCGTGAGAAGGTCAATGGATGTTCTCATATGAGCTAATTCCTGGTCAGGTTCCTCTACTTTCCTGCACTGCTCCGCAGTAATCCCAATAACATATGTACTTGCAGCAGTCCCAGCTTCTCTAATATACCACAGGGAATATGGTCAAGATGTCGATTAAAGCAAATATTTATGCTTTTAGTTGAATTTTTTCTGGGGGGGGAGGTTTAAGATATATAATCAAGAGATGGCGTTGTTATCAAAGTTATGCAATTAATTAGGGAAGTGTTCCTCATGGCTTTTTAACTAGGTCGGGTTATTGTACTTGTGATCTATTCTAATACTTAGCCTGCAGAATTGATAAACAATATTCATCCAAATGGATAATTCCCCCAATTAGTTGACTATACTCAATCACCGGGTTAGGTCTCATGAGCGCTTTCAACTAACCTTTATCAATGATTCCAATTAACTTTCCTGTGACCGCAGATCAAGTTATTCAATGAAAATTAATTTCACGGCTTTGTTATTTTTCTCTTTTCCTAATCTCTACTTCTGTAGATTCAACCAAGAAGAAAATACGGGCTAATCCTTACATTGCGCACTATTAAAAAATAATTAAAATGAAGAGAAGAACAATACAAGCATCTGTATTGGTTTATAATCACATTGCATTAACCCTAGTTTGTTATTTCACAATAGTTGTCATAATCCTACTTGTGGAGGTTTTAGCTACTCCTAATTTCAAAAGAAATTTGAAATCATGAAATAAATCATAATTAACAACTTACAATGTTGAAGGAATAAAAACCCACAAATCAATTGCACAAAAAAAATTTGAAAATCAAGAACACAAAGATTAAATTATCTGAAGGTTTTCGTGTATCCATTAAATTATCTCATGGTTTTCATGTATCTTGTTTTCCAAGTAGTGTTGGGAAACTTAAAAGCACGAATACAATCAAAAGGATCGGATTTTTTTTAATGAAAAATAAAAGAAAAATATTTATACAATTAATGAAATCCTTTATTAAGTTAACAAGGATTCTATTGTCGGGATGACCCACGAGTCATAGCATGCTGCTAAAAGTCGTGGTTGCTGATTGTAGTATGGAATGAAACATCTGGATCTGTCAAGTACAGATGGATGGTAAGACTCGCGATGCATCACTACGAGTCGTAGGTGGCAGTCATGCTTTGGACTTTTGAATTTGAACCTTTCTAAATATCATCCTACGGGTACGTCTTACGATTCATATCGTGCAATCCACTAGTAACTGGAGGATCTCATGTTGTCAATTCTCTATATCTCACCACGAGTTAGTGGTACAACTCATACATAGTATTACGACTCATGGCCTCTGCTTGTACGATAGCCCTGTACTTGGCCAATTTCTGATTCCCTGCTACAGGCACTAGGTATGGCTTGTACCAACATGGTATGACTCATACTGTGACCTACAACATACCATTTTCTGTACTTTTGCACTTCTATTCTAGATCCAGACATGATTTTCCTGAAAATAAAGTAAAAGAACCTCATATCCGTATAAACACACCTAAATCCTAGCATTTTTCCTATGTTTTACATTTCGAAACTGCCGTAAAACCACAACACATCAGTCATGTCATATAGAATCAACCCTAGAATTAGGATAGTTACTAATGCTTTTACAATATAGTGTTTGACTCCATGTAATTGCAAGAATGGAAAAGAAAAGGAAGAAAAAGAACCCAATATGGAGTCCGTTATGTTCTTCACTCCTGCTCCTCGACATTTTTCAAAATAATTCATAGTGTAAATAAAAAAATAATCTAGGTGTTCAATTTATAATGTATGAAATTTGGCCTATGGTGGACTGCCTCTGTGACATTCTGTTGGTCCCACCAATTAGGTATTATGGCACGACCTTGTCGCGCTGGGCTACTGAAATATGGGTGCTGGCATGTCACCTGCCGGGCGTGGCACGGTGTTGGTCGCGTAGCCCACCTAGCGTGACATGCTACTGGTTGTGGATACTGCCTAGTGCGGCACAGGCCTGTCTAATAGGAGCATCGGATAGCGTTCCCTTGCACGCAGGTGCAGGGGCATGACATGGTGCTGAACGCACCATTGTGCCGGAGTGGCATGTTGCCTTTGCGGCATGCATCACTTTGATCCCTTTGCATGTTTTCTCCTTGAATTTGATCCTTATTTCTTCTTTCTCATGTATCTTCATGTAGACTCATCCTTAGCGTTTTGCACCTACATAGTAGGCTAATCATGTTTGTTAGTCCATGCACATATTTATATGAAAAACACATGAGAGTATACTTAAATTAATCTACAAACAAGACTAAAACATGGGTCTAGCATAGCACTTGGGTATGTACTTATGCCCAAGATCACAACCCCATACTTAAAGCATTGTTCGTCCTCGAAAAAATTCTTTATATCTCATGCACATGGAAGACTCACACATTACCAATTGAAGAAAGACCACTCAAGTTAAGGCTACAACCACTGACATAGATGGAAAGTTCATATCAAGCATGCTATATTTGAAACAATTAAATCATGAACAACAAAGTTAAGACCTCCTAGCCTCAAGAATCGACTCTACAACCTCAGCAAACTCATGCAAATTAACCAATCAAGAAGCCTACTATGAACCCTATTGTTCGGCCCTATTCGCGCATCGCGCAAGCGTACGGGTCATACAAGTAATAGAGTGGCTATTTTAAAGAACCGGAATGTCGAACCCACAGGGACTGGACCCATTCCGCTAACTATCTAGTTCGAGTGTGATATTAAATACCAAAAATGTTGATTATAGAAGTTT
>JACEIK010005777.1:15791-27103 GCA_018107945.1 Datura stramonium
TGTTAAAATATGAAATCTGAATCATATGGTACTGAATCATGCTGATATCATAACTAAGGGAGTCATTCTCTACTATGGAGAGTCCCGGCTAACTAAGGGAGTTATTCTCTACTATGGAGGAATCCTAACTAAGCTAGGGAGTCACTCTCTTCTATGGAGGATCCCAACTGAACTAGGTAGTCACTCTCTGCTATGGAGGATCCCGACTAAACTAGGGAGTCACTCTCTGCTATGGAGGATCCCGACTGAACAAGGGAGACATTCTCAGCTATGGAGAGTCCCTGGCTAACTACAACATGAGGAGTACTGATTTGACATTATATATATGGTCTATGCTACTACAGCTAGTCAGAAACATGAATATACACTACTTTCATCATACAACATTTATTTCAAAAGGATTGGGGATATTTTCTACTAACAACAAGCCCAATATTTTGAAATATCATTCTCAAGCTTTATCATCATATTTCATATCATCATGGAGCCATATCAGTATTTCTTCAAAGGTCTTACATTATTGAGAATCTTGAAATTCACATCATGCATAATACTTCCACAACATTTAAGTTCCGGATTCATATCATTCGACATATATCATAGAGTCATTCATGATCCATAAGTCTAATTTGTACCTTAACATGCGTACATTGATTCATACATTCTAGATTTACGGAAAGCCATATACTAAAATCATAACTTATACCTTTACAATGAGATCATGTGAGAAGCATACATTTTCATTTCTTAAGTCATTTTGAGATTCACCCTAATTCATGAGAAATATGCATTAATTAAGCCACTATCGTAAATTTACCTCATATCCAATCAATTTCATCAAAATCATAGGGAGAATACATATTTTACATTCAATTAATCAAGCCCATATGCTCTAACCTCATCTCGACATATTTAGCAAATAGCACACTCTAACTATTATGAAATTCTTACTATCTTCACATATTTCATACATGGATCCGATTTATGGATTCAATTGATTGAATAATAATAAAACCCCAATCATCATGCAAGCCCTTTTATGAAGAACATTATAACATCATACATTTTCACCATCTAGCACATAATTCAAGACATTCAAATAGTTTATAATCACAATCAGCTCATAATTCTAGTGGTTTTTAGAATTAAAAAAACATTGAAGAAATCACCCATCCATTTAAACCCTGGATCATTCTTTTCTAGAATAATTGACATTGGCTTTTGATAAAACATTTTGGGGCACAAGGATGGAAGAATATCCTTGTTGAAAAACCCGCATACCTGCTTCGACGAACCTCCCACTTGAACTTGACTTTGTAGTCTTTGAATAATTCCTTGAAGAATCCTTGAACTTTGAGAGAGAGGAGGAACAAGGGTTTGAGAGGATATCTTGAGAGAATTAGAGATTAGACTAGAAGAAACCCTTAAAAACGTCCCAAATAATACTCAAAACGACGTAGTTTAAGAGTCAGGAACATAGGATTTTGCAAAAACACCCCTAAAATTTCACAGGAAAAAGGACCCTTCCAGTCCTCACTGAGGGACATCACGACTCATGAGGTACTGGACGAGTTGTGAGTCCAATCCATGAAGTCTACTGGGATTTCCATGAAATTTTGCCACTTAACAAGTTACTTAACGATTCGTGAGATGACTTAACGGGTCACTTGAACAGTCATGAAGTCCCCTATGTAAAAGAAGTTTTCCAGCAATTTTGGCCACCTAATGGGTCACTTAACGATTCATTAGGTGACTTAACAAGTCACCTAATGAATCGTTATGTGATGCTGATGCAGTTTCACCAAATTGCTCATAATGTTTTACTACGAACTCTGATTGGCGCAAGGTCGGATGCATTGGAAAGAAGGCTCAAAGGGATTAAATTTTATATATTGAATCACCTAAGAACACTTTGTAAAATTGTACCTATAGTCGTTATAAGTTTACCCTTTCTAGAACTTGTACGAAAACCCAATCGGTAAAAAGGTTCTCAACTCAACTTCGTGCTAGAAGTTCCTTATGACCATAATTTGCATCCATTGCACTTCTAACAATTGGGTATTGATATTAAAACCTTGTATCCATAGAATTCATTAGGTTCTGACCTATCCATACATCTAGAACAGTTCCAAACATAGCCAAATGTTTGGGGCATTAAAATATCTCAACTGACTAGTTTTGGATCTAGTCTTAGAGACTTTTTGGGTGTTACACACGTCCAGCCCTAAATCCTACATTATAAGCCACAACAAGCCTTATAGTGATCCTAATCTGGTCATCTGATAGACCGAAATAGAGTAAATAAGGGCAAGCCTATGGTATTTGATACATAGTACTTGAAACTTCTTTGTGAGAGTGAAAGTCTCGCTTATTCAGTCCCATGCAATATCTTACAATATATCTATGAGTGGGGAGTTCATTTGTTGTGAGGGTACATGGGTTATGTTTACTTTTACCATTGGTCTGTGCGAAAAGCAACGGTGATGACTTGATTGGTTGTTGATAGCTAGATGACATGTCTAGATCCCTACTTAGCATGTTTTATGGTTTCTTGTAGTACATTAGCTAATGATGGTTCATAGAAGAAGGGTCAAAAGTTGTTGAATGTATAGTGCAAGTTTTGTTTGATATTGGTTGTAGTATTCCAGGTTTATTTTCTAGTTGAGCATCGTGTTTAGTTTTTTCTTTTCTTTGCCTAAGGACATGCAAAAGTCTTAAGTTGAGGGTGTTGATGTGTTGTGAGATTACAACACTTTCGACGCTAAAAACTAAGGAAATAGCATAGACTTAGGTGTGTTTATATGGATATAAGACACTTTGCTTTCGTTACAGGACAAATAGGTGTTGGAGCATGAATATGCAAAAGATAGCCTGAAAGTGCAGAAAATGGGCTAAAGTCACAAGTCTCAATACGAGCCATAGTTTAATGCTATGAACCATACTGAAGACCATGAAATGTTTCAGATGGCTGAGTTATGACGACTATATCCTATGACTCTCAGTATGAGTCGTACAATGCTTGTACGAGCCATAACATTAAGTTGTGGAAATATTCAGAAGAATTTCACAAGAGGCTGACTCCTAACACGGATAAACAGTACGAGTCGTGGTGTCAAGGTACGAGTTGTACCATCATACTCGTGAAGAACTTTAGCAAAATTGAGAATTCTCAGAGTCAAGCCACGGAAGAATAGTACGACTCATAGGAAGCATGTACAATTCGTACCAAGGCCCAACACTTAGCCAAATTTCATCAAGCCAAGGACTTACGGATAGTAGGTATGATCTGGATAATCCTGCTATGGATCGTAGGATTTGTCGTGGCTCAGGAAGCACCAATTATGGAAAATTACCATGTTAGCTTAGGAAAAGGATTCTCATGTTTTTATAAATACTTTTTATGTTTTATTTTCATAAGAAGAGGTTAGAAGACGTGAGAGAACTTTAGAGAACATCGAGACAACATAGAATTGAGTTGATTGGCTTGTGATCAACCTTTTCTTAATTTCTTCTCTATTTTTTGAATTGTTCTTGAGTTATTTTGGATATAATCAAAGAAGTTTTTGTCTCATCTACCATTTTAAGTATTGATTTATGTGTTTAATTATGAATGCATATCACAAACTTGCAATTATGAGAGGCTAAAACATCCATATCTAGCGTTTTGGGAACCATGGTAGATTAATATGCTAGTGTTGCACAAAACTGATTCAAAACCAACGCAATACGCTTGTATTATATCCTCTTGATGCTTAAACGTTTCTTAATAGTGAACAATGTTAGGACTTGCCTGAATTCTTTACTTGCTTGAGCCTAGAGAGGTAGAGATTAGGAAAAGAGAATTACAACAAAGCCTTGATCTTGATGACCATTGTATTAACTTGAGTTGTGGTCACAGGATAGTTAAATTTGTAATAAATTGATAATGGTTAATTTGAAATAGCTCATGAGACCTGACCCAGTGATTGAATATTCTCATTCAATAGGAACGAATCAGTTGTTTGGATGAACCCTAGTTATCAGTTCTGCAAGTAAGCATTGGTATTGATCACGTGTGTATACTTGAAGCAGTTATGAACCCATGGGGAACATAACCCTAGTTAGTCTTAATTCTTGATTTTACATCACAATTTTAATCATTGTTTTTAATTATTATTTTTCTTAAACCCCCCAATTGGAGTAACTAACCAACAAGTTCACTTGCCAGCATTAGTGTAGATCTTCCATACTTCCGATGGGTTTGACCCCAACCTCTTTGTTGGGTTCTTTATTGACAACGTCCGCTTCATGCTTTAGTAGGAGGTGTGGTTTGAGCGTTATCAGCTACACCCATGAAATTTTATGTATTTTAATTGCTCGCATTAATTACCTTCATACTCAGTACATTCAATGTACTGACCACATACTCTATGTTGTATCTTTTCATGATATAGTTCTAAGCAATCAGACTCAACCTCGTCATTAGTCCTGCTCCCATCTCAGACCGTGTTATTCTAGTATTGGTGAGTCCTCATCTATCAAGGACATTCTCTCAGTTTATGATTTATATGTTATTTCTGTTTCAGACTTTAGCGAGCTAGTGAGGGTGTTGTCCCATCATCTCATCAGGTGTTCTAGAGACTTTCCAGACGTTATGTAGATTATTCAACTTTTGTCTAGTGTTGACTCTATTCATGTTATTCTGAGAAACTATTGACTTTCTCTTATTCATGTTATAATTTCAAATTTCCACTTTGGTGATGCTCTTGAATTTCTTAGCATATGTCATGGGTTAGCTTGGGTTCAATCGTTGCTCTAGGTCCCGTGACTCGATTCCGGGTCCATGCTTGGGTCGTGAAAAACTTGGTATCAAAGCATTAGGTTTTGTCCTAAGATGTTTGAAAATCGTGTTAATTAGAGTCTTTTCACGGGTATGAAGAGTACACACTTTTGATGAAGAGGCTACAAAACATTTTAGGAAACTTCCCTTCTTTCATGATTCTATATCGTGCTATGAGCTGAGCTCTCACTCTCTATTCCTTTAACTCTAGCTTTACGCGTTTGCAGAATCAAGCCTCCAGGCAGAGTTAATGGTATGAGAAATGGAAATGGAAATGGCCATGGTAATAGAATGGAGATGGGCAACAACAAGCCCCACCAACTACAGCGAATCCCTATCTGAGCAGGTTAATTATGGCGAGGTTAGGCCAGCCTTTCAGATGTTGGCATAGGCCATGACCGCTCAGGTCAACCAGCAGGCAATGGCTCATGTTCCTAGAATAGGAATGCAACGGTGGCTAGAGTGCGAGACTTTCTCAAGATGAACCCACATGATTTTCTTGGGTCAAAGATGGATGAGGACTCGCATGAGTTTACTGAGGAGGTGCAGAAAATCACCCAGATTATTGGGGTGACCGAAGAGGAGAGTGAAGATTTAGCCTCCTATCAACTAATGGGGGTTTCCTACATATGGATCCACTAATGGAATAAGGGTAGAGCAGTGGGAGCAATTCCCGTGAGCTAGGATGAGCTCGTAATTACCTTCTTAGATAGGTTCTTCCCTAGAGGGCAGAGGGAGGCAAAGGCGACGGAGTTCGTCAACTTGAAGCAGAACCATAGGACCATCTAAGAGTATGCATTGGAGTTTATACGGATGTCTAAGTATACGCTGGAGATGGTTGCGGATGAGAAGGCTTATATGAGCAAGTCAGTGAATGGAGTAGCAGATTCGCTATTCAAGAAGTGCAGGACCTCTATGTTGAACAGTCACCTACATTTCTCGCGGTTGGTCATATATGCCCAGCAGATAGAGGCAGAATAGATGAAGGGAAGGAGAAAGAGGCCAAGAGGGCTAGGATAGGCAGCTTTGGGTTCTCCTAACAGAGGTCCGATGGCGGACATCACCTCTAGTCCAACTAGATGTCATAGGCCCCAACATCTTCATTAACTAGTGTTCCATCCAAACCTCAGGGTGATCAGAGGAGAAGAGCGTCAGGTTCTAGGGGATAGAGGAACACGTCGGAAAAGCGCACTTTCCCAATCTGCAGGAAATATGGTAAGAATCGCATAAGAGAGTGCCTAGTTGGATTAGATGTTTTCTTTGGGTGTGGAAGCCCGGGCACATGCATAGGGAGTGTACTTTGGCTAGGTAGGGTAACAGTCGAGGCCGTGCTGCAACCACCAATTCAGTAGCCCCAACAGCATGTGCTTTCCGATATGATGCTTCTACTAGTGCAACTTTCGTTCAACACCGGAATAGGTTCTATGCACTCTCATCTCGTCAGAAGCAGGAGACTTCACCCGATGTAGTTACTGGTATGTTATGAATATTCCATATTGATGTGCATGCATTGCTAGATCCTGGAGCCACATTATCCTTTATGACTCCCTATGTTGCAGTCCAATTTGATTTCAGTATTGAAACCCTATTACAACCCTTCTCAGTCTTTGCGTCAATGTGTGACTCAATTATAGGTCGACGTATATAAAGAAGTTGCGCGATCTCTGTCCTTCAAAAAGTCACCTCAGCCGACTTAGTAGATTTATACATGACCGATTTTGATATCAAATTTGGTATAGATTGGTTACATGCATGTTATGCCTCAGTTAATTATAGAACCCATATGGTAGAGTTTCAATTTTAAGGTGAACCAGTCCTAGAGTTAAAGAGTAGTTCAACTGTGCCTGTAGGTCACTTTATTTCCTACCTTAAAGCAAAAAAGATGATCTCCAAGTGATGTGTCTATCACCTAGTTAAAGTTAAGAATTCTACGTTTGATACCCCGACTCTCTTATCAGTTTCGATTGTATGTGAGTATCTGGAGGTGTTTTTAGATGACCTACTAGGAGTCCCATCCGAGCGGGAGATTGACTTTGGTATTGACCTTCTTCCTAATATGCAGCCCATATCTATTCCTCCTTAACGAATGGCTCTAGACGAGCTAAAGGAGTTGAAAGAGCAGTTGAAAAAACTCCTAGGCAAGGGGTTTATCAGGCCTAGTATGTCTCTATGGGGTGCATCAGTTCTCTTTGTTTGAAAGAAGAATGGTTACCTACGTATGTGCATCGATTATCAGCAGTTGAACAAGGTCAAAATCAAGAATAAGTATCCCCTCCCCATGATTGGTGACTTGCTTGACCAGCTTCAAGGTGCTAAGTTCTTCTCTATGATAGAAATTAGGTACGGTTATCACTAGCTCAATGTTAGGGAGAGTGACATTCTGAAGAAAGCCTTCAGGACTTGGTATGGTCACTATGAGTTCATAGTTATGTATTTTGGACTAATAAATTCCCCTGATGCTTTTATAGACTTGATGAGCAGGGTGTTCAAGTAGTATTTGGACATGTTCAAGATTATCTTCATAGATGATATTCTCATATACTCTCAGAGCGAGGAGGAGCATACCGCTTACTTGAGGGTTATATTATAGACTCTCAAGGACCGCCAGTTATTTGCTAAGTTTAGCTAGTGTGAGTTTTTTCTAGACTCAATTGCATTCTTGGGTCATGTAGTATCTTGTGAGAGTGTGTAAGTGGACTCTCAAAAGATAGAGGCGGTGAAGAATTGGCCTAGACATGTCAGTCTTATGGATATTAGGAGCATTTTAGGTTTAGCGGGCTATTACCGGAGGTTAGTAGAGGGCTTTTCCTCCATTGCAACACCATTGACCAAGTTTACTTAGAAGAAGGCTAAGTTTCAGTGGTCCGATATTTGTGAGAAGAGCTTTTAGGAGTTGAAGATTCGGCTCACATCAGCCCCAGTTTTGACTCTACCCCAGGGTATTGATGTCTTTGTGGGGTATTATGATGCATCAAGGATCGGCCTTTGGTGTGTATTTATGCACCGTGGAAAAATGATTGCATATGCTTCTAGGTAGCTTAAGAACCATGAGAAGAACTATCCGACTCATGATCTCGAGTTGACAGTGGTAGTATTTTCCTTGAAGAATTGGAGGCATTATTTATATAGGGTGCATGTGGATGTGTTCATAGATCACAAGAGACTTCAGTATGTGTTCACTAAAAAATACTTGAATTTGTAGTAAAGGAGGTGCCTAGAGCTCCTCAAAGATTATGACATGAGTCTTTTATACCATTTGTGCAAGGACAATGTATTGGCGGATTCCCTTAGCAGATTGTCAATGCAGGGTGTGTCCCATGTTGAGGACGGGAGGAAGGAGTTGGTGAAGTATGTTCATAAGTTGGCTCATTTAGGGGTTCACCTTGTTGACTTGACAGATGGCGGGGTCATTTTTCAAAATGGGTCAGAATCTTTGATGGTGACTGAGGTCAAGGCTAGGAAAGATGAGCAACCTATCTTAGTGAAGTTAAAGGAAGCGGTATAGAATTAGAAGGTGGAGGTCTTCTCCCAAGGGGGAGATGGTGTACTTCAATATGTTTATGTGTTCGGGGTATTGATGACTTGAGAGAGAAGATGTTGTAGGAGGTGCATGGTTCCCAATATTCTATCCATCCAGGTGCCACCAAGATGTACCGTGACCTACGGGACGTCTATTGGTGGAATGGCATGAAGAAAGACATAGCGGAGTTTGTGGCTAAGTGTCCAAACTGTCAGAAAGTGAAAATGGAGCATTAGAGACCTGGGGGTGTGCTACAAAACATCAGTATCCCCACATTGAAGTGGGAAGAGATCAACATGGACTTCATTACAGGATTACCTTATACATGCCAATAGTTTGACTCCATATCGATGGTGGTAGATAGGTTGACAAAAGCATCACATTTCTTACTAGTAAAAACCATAGATTCAGCGAGGATTTTTCTAGATTGTACATTCGAGGGTTGGTTCGGTTGCACGAGGTTCCATTTTCCATCATATCGGGTTGGGGTACTTTGTTCACCTCTCAGTTTTGGAGGTCGTTTCAGAAGGATCTTGATACTGAAGTGAAGCTTAGAACGACTTTTCACCCATAGACATATGGTTAGGCTGAGCAGACCATTCAGAATCTTAAGGATATGTTGAGTGCATGTGTGATTGATTTTTAGGGTGGATAGGATGATCACTTGCCTCTCATCAAGTTTGGATACAATAATAGTTACCACTCCAGTATTTAGATAGCTCTGTTTGAGGCTCTCTTTGGTGAAGGTGCAGATTGCCTATTGGTTGGTTTGAGGTAGGTGAGCCTACCTTGATAGGGCTAGATTCAGTTCATGAGGCCATGGATAAGGTTGAACTTATTAGAGAATGGCTAAAAGCATCCTAGAGTCGATAGAAATCCTATGTGGATGTAAGGAGGAGAGACCTTCAGTTCGTCTTTGATGATCAGGTATTTTTGAAAGTGCCTCCTACAAAGGGAGTTATGAGGTTTAGAAAGAAGGAGAAACTTAGTCATCTTTATGTTTGGCCATATAGGATTCTGAGACGTGTTGGCAAGGTGGCCTATGAGTTGTAGCTACCAGTGGAGCTAACTTCGGTGCATCCGGTGTTCCATGTGCCCTTGTTGAAGAAATGCATCAGTGATCCAGCCTTGGTTGTTTCATGGAGAACATTGTGGTGAAGGATAACCTTACTTATGAGGAGGTTTTGATTGAGATCCTTGATCGTTAGGTTCGTAAGTTGAGGAACAAGGAAGTAGCCTCAGTGAAGATCTTGTGGAGAAATAAACTAGTTGAGGGAGCTACGTGGGAGGCTAAAGTAGAGATGATGGCTAGATACCCGCATCTTTTCCCTTCCAGTTCCGTTCCAGCTTGAGGTGCAAATTCCTTCCCTAGTACTCTATACCATTCCATGTAAAGTTCTTCTATCTAAGTTCCTTGCATGTTTTAGAAATTGTATGTATGTTACATAAATTCAGTTTAATTATGTGTTTTATGTCCGGAGTCAGTCGCTCCATCAGTTTTTAGCCTATAGTTTCAGTTCGGGGGTTTGTAGCTTTTTCCCTACCTTTGCTATATGTTTATCCAACATTCGAGGATGAATGTTGGGAGATATAATATAACACCCCAAAAGTTCCTAAGACTAGATTCAGGATTGGAAATATGATTAGCAGAAAAAAAAGTTTTAAAAATATCTTAAAACGACTCGCTGTACGAGTCATGGTCTGAAGTAACGGGCCATAGGATCTAGTCGTGGTGGATTTTTAGATGATAGTTCTTGGACCAACGAGCCAAGACATGACTTATAGTTTGATGTAATGGGTCATTGTAGGAGTCGTGGAACATTTCTAGTATGCCTAAGATGGATAGCACGAGTCATGGTACGAATCGTTGTAGGAAACAACAAGTCATGGTTTTCACCCGTGGTTAGAAGCAGAGAAGTTGGGAGTTGGATGCAGTAGCAACTGATGGGTTCAATGACTGTCTCGAAGTACGACCCGTGGTTTGTGTCCATGGAAAAGTTCAAAGGCTCATCCTCCCAACCACGAGTCATAGTGAGGAGGTACTGATGAAGGGCGTATTTACGCACATCATAGACATATTTTTTTCAGTACTTTACTATGTTTTGAGAATAAATTATGTGTGTTTGCATGTGATTATGTTATATATTTGTGAAATACAGCTAATGCATGTGATTAGATGTTTTTAGGGATAAAAAGGTGGATTTGAATGTATTTGAGGCCTTTGGAATACATGTAAAGAAGATGGAATGAACAATGAAAAGATCAAAGCTAGAAGCGACCAACCGCACGAGGATGGAACGAGCCGTGCGAGGCAGCAGCAAACCGGCGCTATAGGCTATGCGACACACAGGCAGATTTGGTGCTAGGCGCCCATCTTCTCCGCGCGATGGCAGGCGCGCAACACACGAGCAACGAAGAAAAANCTATAGGCTATGCGACACACAGGCAGATTTGGTGCTAGGCGCCCATCTTCTCCGCGCGATGGCAGGCGCGCAACAGGACTTGCCCAGCGCATTGGCATGCGCGCAACATTGTCTTCCCCGTGCAACAAGGCGTGCGACGCAACACTGAATGCGGCAAGGCTTCCAAGACGGGCTAAATTTGGTTTTTCTACTTCAACTAGGAAAAGGAACATCAGTCCAAGTCAAATTCAATAAGGAACAAGGAAAATATAAATCTACTATTATAAATACCCTTTTATTTTCATGTAATAGGAGAGTTTTTAGTGAGATTCTTTTGAGTCTTGATGTTTTTAAGTCTTGAAGTTTCTCAAGTTTACGTAAGGTTTTAGAAGGAATACTTTGAGATACGATTATAATGTTGTTCTTCCGAATTTTGCATTAATCAAGTGAGTTCTTCCTACCATCGTTGTACGGAGATCGAGATTTTTTTTTTTCATCGAAAACGAAGAAGGCCGAGGATGGCCTACGGTGCGTCTTATCTGAAGGGAACACGCTTTTTTGACCGCCGTGG
>JACEIK010005778.1:65640-76796 GCA_018107945.1 Datura stramonium
TATATAAAATCACATGAAAATGTATCAAATAGCTTAGACAACACGACTAATTTAAGTTATAAAGCGTATCACGGGCCCTATATTATTTCCCGTGATCACCTGTATTACAACTACTTTGTGCAAGGACAAGGATATTTCATGCATTTAGGATTTTTCTTAGAATATAGAGGGAATCAGGCAGCGTCAGTATGAGGATGAGAGGGTAAGTCAGGAGTAGCACCGGAGGGCTAGACCCACTGATTTGAAGGCAGAGTTTCAAGGTAGACCCCCTAGACCTTTGCCTCTACAGCAGCAGGGCAAATCATCCTGGACAGTCAGGTCCTAGCAAGAGTTCACGAGCGTCAGGGTCACAACAACAGAGAGGTTAAGATCAGAGCAGGCTGGTTGCACCATATTGTAGGATTTGCAGTCGATAGCATTTGGGAGGTGTAGATACGGTTCTACTGTGTGTTATACTTATGGGCAAGAGGTTCATATGATGAGGGATTGTCCGAATAGAGATCAGGGGGATCAAGACCAGCAAAACAAGTTCTCAACAGGATCACATGACCCAGCACCTTCGGCAGGGCATAAGCCTTAAGCTCCAACCGGTAGAGGCAGAGGTAGATCAAGGGCATCCAGTTCTGGCAGTGGTTCAGATCGCACTTATGCCTTACCAGGGCGACATGAGTTAGAGTCGTCACCAGATGTTGTGACAAGTATGTTGGATGTTTTCTCTCACCCGATTTATGCTTTGATAGATCCAGGTTCTACCTTGTCTTATGTTAATCTATTAGTGGCACGAAAATTTGGTATAACACTAGAATTTCTTCGGAGATCATTTTCTGTATCCACACCCATTGGTGACTCTATTATTGCTAAGAGGATTTACCAGGGTTGCACAGTAGAGGTTTTTGGTCGCCAGACTTTAGGAGACCTAGTAGAGCTAGAAATGATTGATTTTGATATAATTACGGGCATGGATTGTCTAGCGCCATGTTATGCCAATGTGGAGTGCTGGACCAGTACTGTCCGATTTCACTTTCCTGGGGAGGTAGTGCGAGAATGGAAAGGCAATACAGCTACGCCAATTGGTAATTTTATATCCTATCTTTGGGCGAGGAAGCTAATAGAGAAGGGTTGTATTTACCATATTTTTAGTGTTTGGGATATGCAGGAAGAATCCCCGACTCTTCTATCCATTTCTATGGTCAGTGAATTTCCGGATGTATTCTCGGACGAGCTTCCTGGTATTCCCCCAGAGCGTGAGATCGATTTCTCTATTGACCCGCCACCAAGTACACAACCTATATCCATCTATCCGTACCGAATGGATCCTACTGAGCTGAAGGAATTTAAAGAACAGTTGAAAGGCTTGTTCGATAAGGGATTTATCAGGACTAGTGCTTCATTGTGGGGTGCGCCGGTTTTGTTTGTAAGAAAGAAGGATGGCTCCCTACGAATGTGTATAGATTATCGACAGTTGAACAAGTTACCATTAAGAATAAATATACCTTCCAAGGATAGATGATTTGTTTTACCAGCTGCAAGGGGAAAAATATTTCTCCAAAAGCGACTTGAGGTCAGGGTACCACCAGGTGCGAGTCCAGGAGAAAGATATTCCGAAGACTGCTTTCAGGACCAGGTATGGTCATTTTGAATTCTTGGTCATGTCCTTCAGATTAACGAATTCCCCAGTAGTGTTCATGGATTTGATGAACAACATCTTTAGGCCATATTTATATATGTTTGTGATAGTGTTTATTGATGATATTCTGGTATATTCATGCTCAAAAGCTGAACATAGAGATCATTTGTGAACAGTACTCTAGGTCCTCAGAGATCACTAGTTATATGCGAAGTTCTCAAAATGTGAGTTCTGGTTAAATTCTGTAGCTTTCTTGGGCCATGTCATGTCAGATGCAGGTATCTAGGTTGACTCACAGAAAATCGAGGCAGTAAAGACATGGTCTAGACCCATGACTCCCACCGAGGTTCATAGATTACTGGGGTTAGACGGGTATTACAGACATGGAAAGATTTTCTACCTTATCAGTGCCATTTACAAGATTAACTCATAAAGCAGCTAAATTCCACTCGATCGAGGCTTGTGAGTAGAGTTTGCAGGACCTAAAAAGTAGATTGACATCTACGCCAGTATTAGCCTTATCGTACGGTCCAGAGGGCTATGCGGTATACTGTAATGCTTTCGGCGTCGGATTGGGATGTGTTCTGATGCAGCATGGCAAGGTGATTGCCTAATCTTTGAGGTAGCTAAGGAAGCACGAAAAGAATTACCTCACCCATGATTTAGAATTGGCAGCAATTGTTCATTCTTTGAAAATTTGGAAGCACTATTTATATGGTGTTTATGTAGATATCTTTACTAATCACAAAAGCCTCTAGTATATTTCACGCAGAAAGAGTTGAATTTGCGGCAGCGTTGTTGTCTAGAATTACTAAAGGACTACGATGTGAATATCTTATATCACCCAGATAAGTCTAACATTGTAGCGGATGCCCTTAGCCACAGATCAATGGGCAGCCTAGTACATTTGAGGCCAGAACAGCGGAAAATGGCCCGAGAGCTGCACCAGTTAGCCAATCTAGCAGTCTGAGTAGTAGATTCAGCGGGTAATGGGGTGGTGATCTAGAATAAAACAGTGTCATCTCTAGTTATGGAGGTGAAGGAGCGACAGTACGAGGACCTTAGCCAAGTGCAGTTCAAAGACAAGGATTAGAAGGGCGAACTTCGTCCTTTGAGTTAACAGGAGATGGTGTCCTGAGGTTCAGAGGTCGACTATGTGTTCTAGATGTAGCAGGGCTTCTCAGGCAGATATGGCAGAGGTACATTATTCTCGTTACTCTCTTTACCCAGGTTCGATGAAGATGTACCATGATATAAAGGAGATATATTGGTGGCCTGAAATGAAGAAAGGTGTAACTAAGTTTTCAGAACAATGCCCTAATTGCCAGTAGGTGAAAGTTGAACATCAGAAACCTGGCGGACTGACTCAGGAGATAGCTGTAACTATGTGGAAATGGGAAGAAAATATGGATTTCGTTACAGGGATACCTCGCACCAGGCGTAAATTCGACTCTATTTGGGTCATTGTCGATAGATTGATGAAATTAGCCCATTTCTTTCAAGCTAGGACTACGTTTTCAGCCGAAGATTATGCTGAGTTATATATCAAGGAAATAGTCTGAGTGCATCGTGTCCCAACATCTATTATTTCTGATAGAGGGGCACAATTCACAGCTAGATTTTAGAAGTTGTTTCAAAAGGGTTTGGGGACACAAGTTAACTTGAGTAAAACTTTTCATTCCCAGATAGAAGGTCAGGCAGAGCGCACCATTCAGGCGCTCGAGGATATGCTACGGGCGTGTGTGCTAGACTTTGGAGGGAGTTGGGATGAGCATCTACCTCTTATTGAGTTTTCATACAATAATAATTATCATTCCGCTATTCAGATAACGCCTTATGAGGCTTTATATAGGCGGAAATGTAGATCCCCCATAGGATGGTTTGAAGTAGGGGAGTCAAGGTTGATCAAACCTGATATGATACATCAATCAGAAGAAAAGGTGAAACTTATTAGAGAGTGTTTGCTAACATTCCAGAGTCGTCAGAAGTCCTATTCCGATGTACAACATAGGGACTTGGAGTTTAATATTGATGATTGGGTATTTCTTAAGGTTTTTTCTATGAAGGGCGTGATGTGGTTTGGAAGGAAGGGCAAGCTTAGCCCTAGGTTCATTGGCCCATTTCGGATCCTTCAGAGGATAGGTCGAGTAGCTTATGAGTTAAAACTTCCTTCAGGGCTAGAATCTGTCCATCTAGTTTTCTACGTGACAATGCTACAAAAGTGCATAAGAGACCCTTCTTGGATTGTCCTGATTGAGGATGTTCAAGTTATCGATGAATTGTCCTACGAAGAGACTCCAGTTAATATACTAGATCGGCAGGTTCGTAGATTGAGAACTAAAGATGTAGTCTCCATTAAAGTTCTATGGAGGAACAAAAATATAGAGGAGATGACTTTGGAAGCTGAGGACGACATGAGGTCTAATATCCTCATTTATTCCAGGCTTGAGCCAGATTGTGCAGTTGAAGTGAGATTGTTATTCAATTATTGTCTTGTTGCTCATATTATCAGTATTGACTAGTTGCTCACTTTTAAGTTATGGAGTAGCTGTTTGTAGCGTCCTGTGAGATGCCTATGTTGGGATTTTCTGTGTTTCAGGTTTTCGGATAGATCATATTACAGAGGAGATTCTGCCGAAATTTTTCTGGAAATGGTTAAAATAGTTTAGTCTGTTAAGCGTAAGATTACATTCGAGGAAGAATGTTCCTAAGGGGGATGATGTTACACCCCGTAAGTTTCTATCAACGCGTGCGTAGTATGTTGAGAGTTTTGAAGTACGACGTATGCGAGGAAGGGCTCGGGAAATGAGCATACGAGCACATTATCAAGCGAGCAGGAGGTCAGGGCCGGAGGCAGGGTGCAGTGGGTGTTGTGCCGCACGGCCATGCTGGTGCACTGGCCGACGCATCGCACCCATGTGTTGGTGCTGTGGCCGGCACACCACGCTGTGCCTCCCCCTGCCGCAGCCTCAAAATTATATAAACCTCCTTCAATGCTTAATGATTCATTCTAATATTTTCCCAAAATCAGAGGAGCGACTTGAGCGACATTTTCATCCAATTTTTGCCGAATTACACCGCTAAACTCTGTTCAATTGCAAATTCCTCTTGGATAATGAGTTCCTAGCCTACAAGAACGTCCCTATGGAGTTATTTCTTGAAATATCACTCGGATTGTTGGAGCCCCGCCAAGTAAAAGTTGTAGAAATCACTTCCAATTGAGTCCTAACTGGCTACAAGTGATAGGTACGCATTTCTACCTTCTAAACTCTCAAAGAATTTGTAAGCTTTCAACTAAATTGGATAGAGTTTGAATCATAGTTAATATTCTTAAAATATATTGTTATTACCCTTATTCTCTCAGCGTAAGTTCTGCAATTTGGAGGAATCACCGGCTTTAGGTTGGGAACTATTTAGGTGAATAGGAATCGGCAATTTTAAGGTATGTTAAGGCTAATCCCTTCGGCAAGTTATTCTTAGTGTAACATTGATATGACTTGTCATTTTTCTCGAGCCTTACAAAGTCTCAACAACCATCAGAACTTCAATACAAAAGCCCTGTCACTCCCCACCTTGGGAGGCATGACTGGTACCTAATGCCACACTGGGACTTGGGTAGACCTATCTAGGCATATGCACCTCTGGTGCCTGCTAGCAACTTAAATTCAAGAAAACAAATAGCTATATCTCAGCTATAAACATAGCCTCGGGCCAACAAGGCCACAGAGTAAGCCTGTAAGGAAAACAGCTAACCCAATAGTCACAATAATAAAAGGATCCCATGTGGGCCGACAAGACCACCATGCTATATATGTCATAACAAAAGGAAAACAAGCAGACATATATAAACTATAGCCAACAAGGCTGCTAACTGATAGCTAAACTAGGCCCCACACGGCCAACATGTAAAATATAACATACATAGGCCCCACATGACCAACAACAACCAATAATTAAAAATTGTAGTCTGCAAGCTTCTAAGAGTGGAATAGTGTAAGCAAGTATGCAGTTCCCCACAGGTAGGCGTCAGTATAATATGTACTGAATATGTAAGGAAGTAATGAAAATGAATGAATAGAACTGATACAAGAACTGAAAGTAATTAATAAGAAGGATAAGAGTTATAACCTAAATAGCATCACAACCTAAAGTATAGCTAACAAGTAAGTATACAAACAAGAACCTTACCTGGCCCCATAAGCTTGGAAGTTACAATCAACACAAAATAACCTATCTAGGCCCCCATAAGCCCTGGAAAGTACAATTCAATCTATATACCCCTAACCGGGTCAAAATGACGCAACAGGTAACTATAGCCATCCTACTTGGCCTCTGGGTCTGCAACTAAGCCCGCTGGGCTCCTGTAGCTGTGTCGGAGCCCTCTAGGATCCTGTTACTGCACCCTGGGCTCACAAGTCTTGATGGAGGGTCAGTAATGCCGTTATGGCATAAAAGAAGTCCATTCATGGATGGATTGTAAAATGGCCTTATAGGCCTGAGCATAGTCCTTTCAGACATCATATAGCTCCTCTGAGCGATCTATAGCCCCTTAGACAATGACATAACTAGCAACCTTGAGGTTGGTTGATGGAAGGCTATATTAGGTGGGATCAATCTCCACCAAAGTACTAACTTGAGTTTCAAATATATCTGTAGCAGCTAATCACAATATACATGCTCGTAACTTACTTACAAAGGCATAAGTCATATCACTATACGATGGGAATAACTTGCCAAAGAGGTAAGCCTTAACATACCTCAATTGACGATTTATGTCCACCCAAACAGTTCCAACCTGTAGCTGGTAATTCCACCAAATTGCAGCCCTATGCTGAGAGAATAAGACTATTTTCAATACTAGGACTCGAAAAATAACAATAACCTTTAAGCATTTTGATCACAATTCAAACTCTATCCAATTCAGCCGAAAACTTACAAATTCCCGAGAGTTTAGAAGGTAGAAATGCTTACCTATCACTTTTAGCTGCTTAGGACTCAATTAGAAGTGATTTCTACAATTTTTACTTGACGGGGTTTTGGTACTCCGAGCGAATTTTCAATAAATAACTTCGTAGGGAAGTTCCTCGTAGGCCTGGATCTCGTTATACAAGATGAATTTGCAATTGAACGGAGTTTAATGGTGTAATTTTGCTTAAATCAGATGAAAAGTTGAGAGAAAAAGTCGTTGGGTCGCGGGTCTGTTCTTGGGGAAATATTTGAATGAAATGGGACTTAACTTAAAACATACATTTATATACGAGGTGGTGGAAAGGGGGCACCAATCTCGCCAGGCCATGAGCTCTACACATCGGCCATGGCGCTGGGCTAGCAGCACGGCGCGACACCCAGTGCACCCAGCCTTCGGCCCCAACCTCCTTCTCGCTTTACACCGTGCTCATATACTATCCATGAGCCTTTTCCAATATGTGTTGTAACCTAAAAATCTCAACATACGTACGAACGCATCGGTTAAATGGTAGCAACTTACGGGGTGTAACAAAAATGTAGAACTCTCTTGTCATATATTACACATTCCTTATATGGATTGTTGATTCACATGCTCAATTGTCTTAAGTCATAATCTGGTTGTGGTAATGGATTGTGTGAACTCCTTGGAGTATGATGACTTGTGTGGTGAGATTGATTGAATGATTCTCATGCATATCTGGTTGTCTAGAACTTGCCCTAAGTGTGACTCAAGGCGAAATCCTAGATGTAGCTACACTTAAAACATGTTTTTAGACTTTCTATTGCTAGTCACTTCACCGAAAATAACCTCTTTAAACATCTTCCTTTGCTAGCCAATGTTGAGCCTTTGACCCTTTTTCTTGGAAACCACATTACAAGCCTAACGACCCTTTTTAATCCTCTTCTTTGGCACCCATCCTCCCTAGTTGCTAGTGGTGAAAGAATGAAAAATGAGGCTTCAAGCCTAAGAAATAGGGAGAGATAAGGAAATGTGTTGAAATGAGGCAAAAGCCTAAGTTTGGGAGTACACAAGGAAAGGGAGAAATGTGAGAGCTTCAACGTACAATGAATGAATTTGTTGGTTGAAGAACCTGGATTAGTTGCAAGAGAAAGAATAGTTGAAATGTGTTACCTCTTGCTTAGATGAGGCTAATGTGAAATCCAAAGGAGTTATAAGGGTGGCTCTTTCTAAACAAAATAAGGAGAATGATGAACAAAGAGAGATAAGGAAGTGATATCAATAGAAGGAGGGGATGTTGCAACTGTCAACAAAAGGCACTAGAAAGGTTCTAACAACTAGAACTCATTGTTTATTCTACCTTAACCCCTAGCCTTCATTATGACCCCAAGTCCTAATTGATTTTCAGTATAGAAACTCTACATTAGTGGCGAGTTATACGAAGGGCAAGTCTATGGGTCAAGTTGTGTGCATGGAGAAATTTTTTGTGAGAGTGAGCATTATTGTATTATTCTATAATCCCTTGTGTGTACATTGCTTGATGATAAAAAGGGATTCTCTTTTCTCGTGAGTGGCGTCACCCCCTTGAAGAACATGCTTGCATTGGTGTGAAGAAGTGATTGAGATATAAGTGTTGTGAGATTCAAGGTAAGCTTTGAATGTGAATTTGTAATGATTTGAGATGCTATGTATGCTTGTTTTGATAAACCATGACCTTGTTTTGAAGAATGAAAACATTTGTGAATCATTCCTATTCATTATGGTTACCTCTTGAAACTTTTGCAACATGTTTTGGGGAGTCTCTTCTCTTTTCCTTGAGTTGGTGAACGTTTTTAGGTTGTGTTAGACTCAGTGGTCCTTGGTGCATAGACTCATGCGGTATAACATGATATTCCATTTGCTTAGCTATAAAGAATTGTATTACTTGAGGACAAGCAATGGCTCAAGTTTTGGGGTTTGACGAGTAGGTAATTTACCAACTCATTAGGCTCTTAGTCATGAGTTTTTGTTTAGTTTTCAAGTCATTTAGGTAGATTTTATGCTCTTATTCCTTGATCTTTGTAGGTATTTAACTTGAGTAGAGGAAGCATGAAATTGAGCAAAAAGTATGAAATTTGAGATATGGATCAGCGGTCCACCGGCGAAACGCTGGGTGACCGCAGCTGCTCACTATGCTGAAGAGGATCATCTACCGGCGGACCGCAAATCAACACTGGCAAACCACCAGTGCCAATACCGAATTGCTCCTGAATTCACTGGACACCATCTACGACAGATTGATGGATCGCGGATCAACACCGGCGAACCGCCGGTGACTCGCAAGTGATGACTATCAGGAAAGGGAAAAAACGTCTAGCTCAAAATAGGAGCATTTTGTATCATAATTTTGTACCTTTCTATAAAAGAGGAGAACATAAAATTCCATTATATTGAATATTGAATGGAGAGTAGAGAGAAGTTGGAGAATTGAATTGTAGAGAGAGAAATCTTCATATTCTTCTTTGAAAAAGTAGAAAAAAAACTCTATTGGAGACTAGAACCTTGTGCTTGAATTTTCTTACTCATTTTGTTGAATAGATATTGAATTATTACTTAATGAAATATCTTTTTCTACTTACATGAGTAGCTAAATTCCTTGCCAGGGGTGTGTAAATGATTGGGTTTGATTTGGATTGGGTAATGTTTAATTAATCTTAGATTTACTCAATTGGTATAATTCTAGTGTTTCCTCTGAGTTTAATATAAATACTCATAGTTGAAAATGTGGATTGTATTTACTTACTCTAATTTTTCTTGAAAAAAGAGATTTAGAGTATGGATGATAAAACACTAGTGGGTAATTAGGTGTTGATCATGTGGGGTTGGGCTAGAGATAGCCAAAACCCATTGTCATACACCCATTGAGAATTAAAGCTAGAAATAGTTGGTTCTTACCCAAGTTGTTGTGGTTGTTGTGAAAAGGACTTTGGGGTTTGAGAAAACACAAGGTATAAGGCACCTAATTGGTTGAAAAACGTCAGGTGCCACCTCATTGTCACGACCCGGACGGGAGGCCCAGATCGTAGACACGGAACAAGGAACCCCGAGAGACCCCAAGTCGAACCATAACATAAGCATTCACTAACTCATTCAATAAACATGAAGAAAAAATAATTATAAACTCAGCGGAAGTCAACTTAACAAAACAATAGAATAAATATCTAAAGATGAATACATGTCTAAGTCTGATAAATCTCTAATTTGGACAAGCTGATGGGACAACACCCCCAACTAGCTCAATAATACTGAAACTAAAAAGACATCTAAAACAACTGAATTCTAGTCCTTGAAAGATGAGGACTCACCAAATACGCAGGTGCTAACTCTGGACAGCGACTACGAGCGGGGTTGAACCTGAAAACCGAGTCCTGCATCATGAAATGATGCAGCATAAAAAGTATGCGGTCAGTACGTGGAATTTACTGAGTATGCAAGGTAAGTAAAACCGCTTAAGTAAATAAATCATTTAAAACATTCCATAACATATCATAATCTCTTAAGTGTAAATAGAAGGCTACATGCATTCATTCTGAAACCGTACTCTTGTCGTTATATGAAAATGCATAGCTTTAGAACATCTTGATTTACTTGAATGACTCAAAGCTGAAACATACATTTATATCAAAAGCTGAACAATGAGTCAAACCTTGCTTTTTTAACATGCATAAGTAATTAACATGAGTAATGAATATACAAATCTGAATGATATAGACAGTGGGAGACTTGTCACTTAACCGACATACCACGATAGAGCTTACGTGGTCCCAACTATTACACTAAAGTGGGCAGAGTTGTCTAAAACCTTGCTAGGGATAAGGACGCTACCATGATATCGATATCAAGCTGAAGGGACAATCGAGCCGGGGATAGCTCACAAGGGAGGTCCCGATAATATAATAATATCATCCTACATTGGCATGTAGTTCCGAGCCATAGGGTAATCGACCCTTAACCAGCTCGGTGCTAGACTCTTCTCTCAAAAACATGTAATGCTCTACATCATATATAATAAAGCTCAACATCGTCTATTGACGAAGCTCAACATGAAATCATGCATGACTCAACATCGTATAAAACGAAGCTCAACATTGTCTATTGACAAAGCTTATTAATGAAATCATGCATAGACTCGACATCATATGAAAATGAAGCTCAAAATAGTTCTTCTACAAAGCTCAATAATGCCATACATCTCAATTATAATTTCATGCATATGAGAAGCTTTATTTCAAAATACACCACAAGCTCAATCATAGGTGAGAGCATCTACTCCAAATCATGTGGTAAGCTACATGTAGAAATATTTTCTCAACATACCACAAGCTAGAATTTATAATAAGAATTGGAAAATTTCACTTTAAACAATGTGGTAAGCTTATGTCGGGAAAATCATCACTTTAATCAACATGTGGTTATTACCCAAAGCTTTATCATATAAGGAATAAAAAGAATTTAGAATCCACCCAAGCTTCATAAATCATCAATATAAATACAATCTAATCATACCCATGTATAGAGATTGAAGAATCATGCAATTGAGTAAAACCCCATACTTGATCATAG
>JACEIK010005778.1:90240-103216 GCA_018107945.1 Datura stramonium
TAGCCAGGCACCAGATGTGCCTAGGCCCACCAGTTAGCAGTCCAGGTCCTACTAGGACACCAGGTGCCAGTCATACCCCCCAGGGCGGGGCGTGACAAAAGTCTTCTCCTCAGATTCTCTAGATCCTTTTAAAGCATTTCAACTCTAGGTACATGGGAATTCAACAAGGAGATTGTTCTTCCCATGTGTCCTAAAACCCTTCCATAATTTCTTATCAGTTCTAGTCCTGAAGTTCACTATTAGGGTTAAATCGTTATTAAATTATGGAAATTTCTTCATTTTATACTCCTAATGAGTATTGAGGGTTGTTGTTAATAATAATTCTGGTTGTTATATACTTACACGGGTTATGATGATTTTAGCCCTAATTCTTAAATGTAGTAATGTGGGTCTTGCATAATTGATTAGATACTGATGTTGCTTGACTCTATTAGTGTTGAAATTTCCATGTTATTATTATCATATGAATTCTCAGTCAGTTGCATGCTAGTTCAGTCTCAGTCAGAATGTTAAGTACCTTCAGTATCTTTCATAAATGTTAGGTGATCAGTTTGACTATAGTCAGTTCTTGAGGTTTCAGTAATGCCTCCCAATTATCAGTTATCAGTTGGTTCTTTAGACGGTTATGATGCTACTAGATAAGCATCTCTGACCAGTCTGAGAACTACCATTATCAATTTTAGTTTGTTCTTTAGACGGTTACGACACTTTCAGATAAGCATCTTTGGCCAATCTTAAAACACCAGTTACCGTTATCTGATCTTATAAGACTCTCAAGGTACTTTCAGATAAGTATCCCTGACTTAGTCTTGGACCCCAAATTTGAGCTATCAGCTTAGTAGTCAGACTAGGACTATCCAATGGGAGTAGGACATAGCACCGAGCGAACCGGGGTTCCAGCGCACCCAGGTTTCCTAAACTATGTTTCCACGTAGGTTATTGGCCCAGCAGGCCACAAATTTATGACCACCCAGTTCATGCCTTTATACCCTGAAAAGGTATATTGGGTCTTATCGATGGGGCGTATACATCGAACTCCACGTTTAGCTCACATGGTTACATGTCGGTTATAGACTCTTCCACTTATCAGTTCAGTGTAGTACAGTTTAGCTTAGTTCAGTATCTCAGTTCTAGGACATGTTTATGACCATCAGCCAGGGTCATTACTGGCCATATTAGTTATAGTTTAGTGTTATCAGTTTACAATTTTTAGTTGGTCATTTCATGTTATTTCAGCACAGTTACTTATTCTTTCATGTTTATTGTATCTCTCACTTACTAAGTTCATTCAAAGTACTGAAGTAAACTTTTCATGTTGTATCGTATTATGATACAGATGCATGTTCTTAGTCCCAGCATCGTCCGTAGTTTCCTCAGACAATATCAGAAGCAATGTTTGGTGAGTCTTCATCTTCTGAGGAGGATATTTGTTTTTAGTTAGTTATCTTTTAGATAGATTTTAGAGTTAGCTGGGGGCTTGTCCCAACAACTCATCAATTAGTAGTTGGCTTTCAAAACACAGTATGTAGTATTATTTCTTTGGCATATTGACTCTTGTTAAATCAGTATTTTCCTGAATGATGGTATTTTCAAAGCTTCCACTGATGTTTATTTAGTTTACCTGTGTAATGATAGACCATGGGTTAGCTTAGGGTCACTTGTGGCACCAAGTATCGTGTCTCGGCCAGGGTGTAGACTCGGTTCGTGACAAACTTGGTATCAAAGCACTAGGTTTAGAATATCCTAGGATGTTTGAAAGCTGCGTCAAGTAGAGTCCCTTTCATGGGTCTGAAGCATGCCACACTTATGACGGGGAGGCTACAAGACATTATTAGTAAAACTCCCTTTTGTTCATACTCCTTATCATGCGTTACAGTTTAATTCCAGAAATGTCCTCCTAACTCGTGCTCTATTCATTTCAGTGAAACTATGCCTCCAAGACGAGGAAACGAAAGGAGGGCTGGCAATGCCAATCGACTTTCCCCACCAACTCCAGCAGCCCCTCAGGATGACCAAGTGTCCTCAGCAGAATTCCGAGCAGCAATACAGCTGCTTGCTCAGATAGTGACTAACCAAGTGACCAGCAGGTGGTCCTGGTGAATACAAACGGGTCTGCGGCAGCTGCTAGGATTTGGGACTTCTCCCGAATGAACCCTCCAGCCTTTCATGGATCAAGGGTGGGAGAGGACCCACAGGAGTTCGTAGATGAAGTGCGGAAGATCACCCGAATTATGGGTGTTAGTTTCGCAGAGAGTGCTCATCTGGCTGCCTACCAGTTGAAAGGGGTGGCTCATATTTGGTACAATTAGTGGAAGGAAGGGAGAACAACAGCAACAGGGTTGGTAGAGCGGGAAGAGTTCACCACAAAATTTCTAGATAGATTTTTCCCTAGGGAGTTGCGGGAGGCTAAGGTCGATGAGTTCATGAACTTAAGCGGGGTAACAAGACCATGGAGGAATATGCATTGGAGTTCACTCGGTTGTCGAGGTATTCTCCAGAGATGGTAGTCAAGCGAAGGGCTCGCATGCTTAAATACATCAACGGTGCTTAAGAAGTGCAGGATCGCGATGCTCATTAAGGACATTGACCTCTCCAGCCTCATCGTTCATGCCCAGCAGATTGAGGCAGAAAAGTTGAAGGATATGGAGCGAGAGCACAAGTGAGCTAGAATGGGTCAATAGGATTTTGGCTACCAGAGGTCTGGCTGTAGTAGCCGCCCACAACAATAGAGGACTCTGGCACCCACCTCAGCCATCGCCCCTTCTTTTCGGTCCCCCAAGGATCGGAAGGGTGGAGCATCTGGCTATCAGCCCCATAGTCACAGTGCCAGCAACCACTACCCAGCTTGTCCGAAGTGTGGAAAGAACCATCTAGGTGAATGCCTTCTGGGAAAAGAGGGTTGCTTTGGATGTGGACAGCTAGGTCATAGGCCAAAGGAATGTCCATCAACAGGATGGGGGAGATCACAGTCTACCACTTCAGCAGCCCAAGCAGGTCATCCAGCTCAGCAGGGTAACACTTTAGGTACGGATGACGGTCAGTGCCAAAACCATTTTTATGCTTTGTCCTCCCGTCAGGATTAGGAGAGCTCACCTGATGTGATCACAAGTATGTTACGTCTCTTCCATCTAGATGTGTATGCCCTACTAGATCCTGGAGCCACACTATCATTCATGAATCCCTATGTAGCTGTCCAGTTTGAAATCAGTCCAGAAGTCCTATCAGAACAATTCTCACTCTCTACCCCAGTTGGTTGAGTCAGTTAGAGCTAGCCTGGTGTATAGAAACTGTCCAGTCTTAGTATTGAGTAAAGTAATTCTAGTTGATCTAGTAGAGCTAGACATGGTCGATCTTGACCTCATTCTTGGCATGGATTGGCTACACCCCGATTATGCCTCAGTCGACTGCAGAACTAGAGTCGTAGATTTCAGTTTCCAAATGAGCCAGTTCAGAGTGGATGGGTAGTAGTTCTGCACCTAAGGGTCGGTTTATTTCCTACCTCAAGGCAAGGAAGCTTATTTCAAAAGGGGGCATCTATCACCTAGTTCAGGTCAAATATTTCAGCTTCGAGACCCCAACTATCCAGTCAGTCCCAATTGTCAGTGAATTCCCTGATGTGTTTCCCGAAGATCTTCTCAGAGTCCCTCCCGAGCGGGAAATAGACTTCAGTATAGACCTTCTTCTAGACACTCAGCCCATTTCTATTCCTCCTTATAGAATGGCTCCAGCTGAGCTTAAGGAGTTGAAGGAGCAGCTAAAAGACCTTCTTGACAAGGGTTTCATCAGGCCCAACATCTCTCCATGGGGTGCTCCAGTGTTGTTCGTGCACAAGAAACACGGTAGTCTCAAAATATGTATCGACTACCGTTAACTAAACAAGGTTACAGTTAAGAACAGATATCCCCTACCCAGGATTGACTACCTATTCGATTATCTTGGAGGAGCCAGTTGTTTCTCCAAGGTTAGACCTCAGGTCGGGATATCATCAGCTTAGGGTTACTATGAATTTGTGGTTATGTCCTTTGGACTAACTAATGCCCCTGCAGCTTTCATGGACCTGATGAACAGAGTATTCAAATAGTATCTGGATATGTTCATCATTGTATTCATAGACGACCTTCTGGTGTACTCCAGAAATAAGGAGGAGTATGCTAACCATCTAAGAATAGTGTCGCAGACTCTCAAAGACCGTCATCTATTTGCTAAATTCAACAAATGTGAATTTTTTCTTCTGTGGCTTTTCTTGGTCATGTGGTTTTAGGTGAGGGTATTCAGGTAGATCCTCAGAAAATAGCAGCGGTGAAAGACAGGCCGAGACCTACTTCCCTATCAGATATCAGAAGTTTTCTAGGTCTAGCCGGTTACTACCGACAATTTTATAGAAGGATTTTCCTCTATTGCATCTCTTTTGACTAAACTAACTCAGAAAAAAGGTCAAGTTTCACTAGTCAGATGCATGTGAGAAAATCTTCTAAGAGTTGAAGTTAAAAAGGAATTAATGTTAATTAATGGATTATATAATTGGACACCATTAGAAAAGAAGACTGCAACAGAAGTCTTCTACAAAATAATATAGAGAAAGCATTGCTTCATAAAAAGATTTTATCTCAAAATAAATATTACTTAAGACTCGACTCACTACAACTCCAATTCTGACCTTACTAGAAGCAACAGATGGGTTTGTAGTCCACTGTGATGCTTCCAGAGTTGGCCTCAGTTGTGTTCTGATGCAGTAGGGTAAGGTGATAGTGTATGCCTCCAGATAGCTCAAGGTGCATGAGAAGAACTATCCGACTCATGACCTTGAATTGGCAGAGGTAGTGTTTTCTTTGAAGATATGGAGACAGTACCTCTATGGGGTTCATGTGGATGTTTTCATCGACCACAAGAGCCTTCAGTATGTGTTCAGTTAGAAGGACTTGAATCTTCGTCAGAGAAGGTTGTTGGAGCTATTGAAGGATTACGATATGAGTGTGTTGTACCACCCGGGCAAGGAAAATGTGGTGGCAGATTCTTTGAGTAGAATGTCCATGGGAAGCGTTTCCCATGTTGAAGAAGGAAGAAAAGAACTGGCAAAGGATATTCACAGGTTAGCTCGGTTGGGAGTGTAGTTGGTGGATTCAACTGAGGGCGGAGTATTAATGCAAAGTGGGTCTGATTCCTTGTTAGTTGTTGAGGTTAAGTCAAAGCAGGATGAAGATCCCATACTGCTTAAGCTGAAAGAAGCGGTTCTATAAAAAGAAGTTGAGGCTTTCTCCAAAGGGGAGATGGTGTGCTTCATTACCAGGGCAGACTATGTGTATCGGACATAGGTGACTTGAGACAGCAGATACTGGCAGAAGCCCACAGCTCCAGATATCCTATCCACCCAGGTGCTACTAAGATGTACCGTGACCTACGGGATATCTAGTGGTGGAATGACATGAAAAGAGACATTTCATAATTTGTGGCTAGGTGCACGAACTGCCAACAGTTTAAGGTGGAGCATCAGAGACCTAGGGGTATGACTCAGGATATTAGCATACCCACATGAAAGTAGGAAGAAGTGAATATGGACTTTATTACAGGTCTACCTGATATTTGGGTGATAGTAGATTGGATGACCAAGTCAGCACATTTCCTCCCAGTTAAAACTACGGACTCATTTGAGGTAGTTAGACTACATGGGGTGCTCTTTTCCATCATTTCAGATAGAGGTACACAGTTCACCTCGCATTTATGGAAGTCATTTCAGAAAGGACTCAATACTCAGGTCAAGCTCAACACAACTTTTCACCCTCAAACAGTTGGACAAGATTAGTGGACTATTCATACCTTAGAAGATATGCTGAGATCTTGTGTGATCGACTTTAAGGGCAGTTGGGATGATCACCTACCCCTCATCGAGTTTGCATACAATGAAAACTACCACTCCAATATTCAGATGGCCCCATTTGAGGAATTATATAGTAGGAGGTGTAGATCTCCTATAGGGTGGTTTGAAGTTGGAAAAGCTACCTTGATCGGACCAGAATCGGTTCATAAAGCTATGCATAAAGTGCAACTGATCAGATAAGAGCCGACAAAAATCATATGCAGGAGGAGAGAGTTAGAGTTTGCTGTAGATGATTGGGTTTACCTGAAAATTTCACCCATGAAGGGGTGATGAGGTTTGGAAAGAAAGGGAAACTCAGTCCTAGGTATGTAGGACCCTACAGGATTCTTAGGCAAATTGGCAGTGTGACATATGAGTTAGAATTACCCTTGGAGTTAGCATCTATGCACCCAATCTTCCATGTGTCACTATTGAAGAAGTGCATCGGTGATCTGACCTCAGTTGTGCCACTAGACAGTGTGGGGGTGAAGAATAGGCTCTCTTACGAAGAGGTTCCAGTTCAGATCCTAGACCGTTAGGTTCGTAAGCTGAGAAACAAGGAAGTCACTGCAGTGAAAGTCTTGTGGAGGAACTAGCTAGTTGAGGGAGCCACATGGGAGGCAGAAGCAGACATGATGGCCAAATATCCTCATCTTTTCCCTTCCAGTTTAGTTTCAGTATCAGGTATTAAATTCCTCCTCAATACTCTATTCTATTCAGTACTCATCAACTCTATTCAGATGTTCAATGTGCACTCTAGTTGTGTTAACTCAGTTAGTATGGTTAAATCAGTTCGGAGTCAGTCATTCCTTCAAAAATTAGTTTAAAGTTTAAGTCTAGGAGTTGAAGCTCTTTTCCTAGTTTTCCAGCAGTTTTAGCCTTCATTTGAGGATGAATGATCCAAGGGGGAGATATTATAAAACCCCAAAACTTTTCTAGACCAAACTCAGACCTTACATGAAAAACTAGGATGAATCAAAAAAATTTCCACAGAACGTGCCAGGGAATGACTCGTCAAGCGACTAGAAGAGTCATGGTCAGACTCGTGTATTGAAGAAGTGAATTTTCATCCAGGAGCCAGGGGTAATGACCCACATGACAACTCGTTGGACAAAGTAACGAGTCATCGTGATGAGTCATTGAGTGGAAAGCTCATGGTAAAGGTTTCAGTGGTGATAATGGACATGATGAGTCATTAGGTCAGGCAACGACTCATTGTGTTAGTGGTCGGATGAGTCTCGGTGAAGCTTAACCCCAAGGTAGTGCTGACGACGAGAGGAAGGGACGAGTCACTAGGTCAAGTAACGACTCGTCGTGACCAGCCATAGGGGAAAACAGAGAAATTTTAGTTTAGTGAAAACAGAAGACGTCATGAGTCGTTAGGTCTCCTTACGACTCGTGAAGTCATTCATTGTCCAGGCGAGGAATTTTGGGAATTTTCCATACATGGCCACAACTTGGCACCATGAGTCGTTTGCAACCTCACGACTCGTGGGGTGCCTCGTGGGGACTAGCAGTAGGTTTCCTTCCTACGATGCTCCAAGGATATTTTTGTAACTTCCAGCTATTTTTATCCCTAAACTACATCATTTTGGGGCATGTTTTGGAGAGAATTAAAAGGATAATCGACTAAGTCCCTTTCATTTCAGTCAACTCTCGATCTTCAGAGCAAAGAAGTTCCTGATAGTTATCTCAGAGCAAGCTAGGACTGTCAAGTTTTCTCTTCAGATTCTCTGAATACTTTTCAAGCATTTTGACTCCAGGTATGTGGGAATTCAACAAGGGGATTGTTCTTCCCTTGTGTCCCAAAACCCTTCCATAATCTCTTATCAGTTCTAGTACTGAAGTTCACTGTTAGGGTTAAATTGTTAGTAAATTATGGAAATTTCTTCCTGTTATACTCCTCATGAGTATTGAGGGTTATTGTTAGTAATAATTCTGGTTGTTATATACTTACACGGGTTATGATGATTTTAGCCCTAATTCTTAAATGCAGTAATGTGGGTCTTGCATAATTGATTAGATACTGATGTTGCTTGACTCTATCAGTGTTGAAATTTCCATGTTATTATTATCATATGAATTTTCAGTCAGTTGCATGCTAGTTCAATCTCAGTCAGAATGTTAGTACCTTCAGTATCTTTCATAAATGTTAGTTGATCAGTTTTACTATAGTCAGTTCTTGAGGTTTCAGTAATGCCTCCCAATTATCAGTTTGTTCTTTAGACGGTTACGACGCTACCAGATAAATGGCTCTGACCAGTCTAAGAACTACCAGTATCAGATTCAGTTTGTTCTTTAGACGGTTACGATACTTCCAAATAAGCTGCTCTAGCCAGTCTGGAACACCTGTTACGATTATTCGGTCTGGTAAGACTCTCAAGGTACTTCTAGATGAGTATCCCTGACTTAGTCTTGGGCCACCGCTTCGAGCTATCAGCTTAGTAGTCCGACTAGGACTATCTAGTGGGAGTAGGACTTAACACCGAGCGGAATGGGGTTCCAGCGCACCCAGGTTCCCAGAACTACGTTGCCACAGTATGTTATTGGCCCATCAGGCCCCAGATTTGTGTCCACCCAGTTCATGCCTTTATACTCTGGAAAGGTATATTGGGTCCTATCGATGGGGCGTATACATCGAACCCCACGTTTAGCTCACATGGTTACATGCTGGTTATAGAATATTCCACTTTTTAGTTCAGTTCAGTTTAGTTCAGTTCAGTTTAATATAGTTCAGTTTATCTCAATTCAGTATCTCAGTTCTAGGACATATTTATGACCATCAGCCAGGGTTATTACTGACCATATCAGTTATAGTTTAGTGTTATCAGTTTACAGTTTTCAGTTTTTCATTTCATGTTATTCAACACAGTTACTTATTTTTTCATGTTTATTGTATCTCTCACTTACTCAATACATTTAAAGTACTGAAGTATACTTTCCATGCTGTGTCGTATTATGATACAGGTGCAAGTTCTCAGTCCTAGAATCGTCCGTGGTTTCCTTAGATGATATTAGCAACAGTGTTTTGTGAGTCCTCATCTTTCGAGGATGATATGTGTTTTCAATTAGTTCTCTTTTAGACAGATTTTAGAGTTAGCTGGGGGATTGTCCCAGCAACTCATCAGTTAGTAGTTGGCTTTCAAACACAGTATGTAGTTTTGTTTCTTTTGGCATATTGACTCTTGTCGAATCAGTATTTTCCTGAATGATGGTATTTTCAAAGCTTTGGCTTATGTTTATTCAGTTTACCAGTGTAATGATAGACCATGGGTTAGCTTGGGATCACTTGTTGCACCAAGTAATGTGTCTCGGCCAGGGTGTATACTCGGGTCGTGACACACCTTCTGTGTGTTCATAGTGGTCAACTGCTTGGTGAGTTGTTCCATTTGACCTTTTATATAGGCTATGTCTTAATCACGTTCTATCTCTCTCCTTTGTTGTTCTGCAGTTATTCCTCTTGGTGTTTTATAGCTGTAGTTTCAGACTCAGTGGTGTGCCAGGCCTTTTTGGTCTTTATGACTTTGTTTATTATCTCACTGGCTTTTTTGAATGTGTGAGCCATCATAGAGCCTTCTGCCATTTTGTCAGCAATTAACTTGTTCGTGAAGCTGAGTGACATGTAGAATATTTCCATAAGGACTTCATCTAGAAGCTTATGATTTGGAACTTATTTAACTTTTTATTGAACCTGAGCCAAGCCTCATGTAGAGCGTAACCTTTCGTCTATCTGAAGTTTTTTATCTCATCCCTCAATTGAATCTATTCGTGAGGGTGGAAAAAATCTCTACAAGAAAGTTGTAGTAAGTTCTGCCCAGGTGGTAATAGACTCCTCTGAACGCTCATTTAACCACAATGTAGATTTTCATGTCAATGAGAAGGGAAACAACCTGAGCCTGATAGCCTTCTATGTCACCTCTGGCAATCTGTAAGCATTGCATACTCATTTGAACCTATATTATGAAATGATACAACATAGAGTATGTGGTCAGTACTTGGAATATACTAAATATTCAAGGTAAGTAAAATATGTTGAATAAGTATAAACCGAAATCGTGCGTATAAACATAAATCACAAGAGGGCTTCATGCTGATATCTGAAAACATGTATAGTCATAAACTGAATATAATATCTGAATAGAACAACCCAAATCTGAAATAGAAATCATATGGATTTCTATAACTGAAATCATAAGTAAAAGCTTATAAATTGATCATTGGGTCAACCTGCTGAAAAACATAATATCACAAGTCATAAACATGCATAACTGAAATCATGAGGAACAATGGGAGAGTCTTCCCAAGGTGGGGTGGGAGACAAACTATGCATCTGTCGTGCCTTGACTTGAGTTTCCCACCATGTGGAAGCAAAGCCCTCAAATTGAGCAATGGCATAAGATGCCTTCTGGACATTGGACATCTCATTGGTCAAAAAGATCCTATCACATTGCATCACCCAATCAAGAAAGACATCTAGGTTACTTTCACCCTTGAATGAAGGAAGAGTCACTTTGATGGAGTTGAGACTCATGTCTCAACCTCCATTGTTGCCATTGAACTCATTAACCCCATAAGGATCCTCAACATAGAACTCATCATGGTAGCGCCTACCACATTGACCATCTCTTTGATAATCATATTTCTACCGATGTGATAGATAGGACCATGTCGAACTCCTCTTCCATGGTGAGGACCTTGAAGGTTCATGTGTGGCCCTTTCAAATGGTTGTGTTAATCATTGGGAACATCATCAAACTCCTCTTGGAACTCCTCATGGAATTCACCATCCAAAGGTCGGACATTGCATATTAGACGGATATTTCGAATTGGAAGATAGGTATTTAGTGGAGGAAAAGTCATATGTGGGTATGGTGGAAGAGCATATGGTGGTGGTGAAGGAACATATGGTTGTGGTGGAGGAGCATATGTTACGGTAGTAGTAGGTAATGGGGTGGTAGAAGATGGTAGGGGAGCGGTGGGGTAGAATATTCTATGAAAAGTCCAGGGAAAAATTGGGGAAGAGGAGTCATGACGAACTCTACTTGTTTGTTCATGGTGATAGAAAGGAGTAGTCTTTGTTCCTTGATTCAAGGTCCAAAAAATGATTTTCCAAGTTAAACATCCTCCCTTTTGTACAAAAAAATAAAGCAGTTATCATGTTCACCACATCATGCAACGTGGGCTCCCCGGTGGGCACCCTATCAACCTCATCTTGATTGAACATCGTACCTATGGAAGACACAAAACAAATCAAGAAACTCATTACGTTAGTGAAAAAAAGTCATACTCGCCCAATAAATGCTCGATGCCTTACAATTGCCACGATCAAGGTTTGTAGCTTGTGTAATTCATTGAGTTTCAATTGGCCAATCTCAACTTGAGGTCTAGAATGGATACTTGTTGACTCAATAAAAAAAGGCACAAGGTAATGTGATGCAATCAAGAAAATTCAAGGATAATAAAGAAAAAAGATAGAAGAAGAAGCATGAAAAAAATCGGACTAAAAAAAACTAAGTAACAAAAAGTAGGTGAAGTACTTGATGTTAGTAGTTTTGGAAATTAAAAGAGATGAAAAAGGTGAAGAACTAATTAAAAAACTAATTAAATATGTTAATTAGATGTTAATTAGTGTAGAAATTGAAAGAAAAATGAGTTTGGAAAAAGATCTGTGAAGTTTGGACACTTAGAAAAATTTTGGGGTCCAAAAAACCCCTACACTTAGAAAAATTTTGGCCAAAAGCCAAAAATCAGCTCTCTGAAACTGGGGCTGCATGCGCCTCATGCGTGGGTTAGGAAGGAAAAGCAGATGTGTGTTGTGTTGGCTGCTGACTGTCACCCGCATGGCACTGACGCGGCACTGCGTTAGCGCGTGCGTGGCGCTGACTGGTACCAGCTGCTGACGTGGTGTCCACGTGGAATTTCGTGGTCATACTTGTGGTAGGTAGGTTGAGTTTCTAAGTCACAGAAGTAACGACTCAAGGGACGAGTCATAGGGACAAGTGACGGGCAATTGGATGGATCATTGAATGAGGTTCCAAGAACTGTTTAAGGCTAGTTCAGGTGACCACAAGGAACAGTACAAGCCGTTGGGAGAAACTACGAACTGTTGGTTCAGTCATGGTCACTGGCAGTCAGATTTTTAAGTGCGATTTTCTAGGGTTATTTTCATAACTTTCTATTCTTTCAACTTCTAAGTGAGGTCTTTTTGGATGTCCTAAGGGTATTATTAGGGTATTATACATAGCCTAAACCTTCATATTATTCAAACACCATAAGTTGGAAATTAAACTCTCAAGGATTCTCAAGGAAAAGCTAATATTTCTCTTCCCAAATCTCTTGGGTCTCTAAATCAAGTCAAGAACTCTTCAAGAAAGGTATGTGGGGATATGAATGGGGTATTTCTTCCACCCTCATGACCAATCCCAAGCTCAATTACATGATTTTTATTTCTTCAAGTCTCCAATTATGATTTTGATGAATTCCAGGGTTAGACCCTTTTATGCAAAATGCTATGAATCTCTTATGAATTTGATCCTCTAATGATCCTATTTATGATTACATGATTTCAATAGAAAAACTCTCAGGATTCTCTATTTTCAAGTTATGATGAATTACTCCATCATGGTTGTAATATTCAGCAATTATTTTCATGGCTAGTTCACAAATGTCAAGGAATCTATGTATTCACCATGTTTTTAAACTAGTCCATGCAAAACCCATATTTCACGATTATGATATGAGCCCTATTTATAGTTTTGGGAGTAGTCTTTAACACTGAGTAGGCCAGATTTAGCGCACCTAGGTCTCAGAACTATGAGCCACTGTAGGATAAGGGGTCCTCGCTAGTTAAGAGTGTCTTCCTTACACTACTAGGCATATGAGTGATATCACACATTCATGGTTCTTACCTTTGGCAAGATATGGACACCCTCCAAACCACGGTTACAGGTAGGGGTGGACATGATATGGTATATACCGAATACCATACAGATACCAAAATTTTTAATATTGTGGTTTTGACATTATGGTATGTGGTATGGTAGTTGGTATGGTTTTAAAAATACTTTGGTATTTGGTATTTATAAAAAAAATTGAAATACTGAATGTCATATCAAAGTATAT
>JACEIK010005780.1:0-11455 GCA_018107945.1 Datura stramonium
TCCTCCATAGAATAGCTGGATAGGAAAATTGAAGGAAATAGAAAAATAAGAAAGAAGTCCTTTTTTTTTTTAAAAAAAAAAAGTAAATTAATGAATTGTTTTATTTGTTGATTGAATTGGCAGTCCAATGTTTGGCATTTGGTAGACCCAGTCCAGTAGAGTATATTTAGACCAAGTCTTTGTCTGTTTCTACTCACACTATGTATCCTTCCCCTGTACATCAATTATTTAACTGACATATATTTTCTATTATATTTTAATCCAATTTCAATAAAATAATCTTTTATTTTTACTATATATTAAAAATTATTATTAAAATTAATATTAATAAATATATAAAAATTTATCTCAAATTTATTTATAAGCACATTTTAAACTTATTTATGCCTATCATAACTTTCTAATATAATATGTGGATCACTCTTAAAGTCTTAACTTATGTTTTCTTTTTCCAGCTTAATATAAACAATTTATCTCAAATTTATTTATAAGCACATTTTAAACTTATTTATGCCTATCATAACTTTCTAATATAATATGTGGATCACTCTTAAAGTCTTAACTTATGTTTTTCTTTTTCCAGCTTATAAGACTTTTAGTTTGATCAAACGTCTTGCGATTTTATATCTAATATTTTTTGTAATCTTCGAAATATTTTTCCTAAAACATGACTCCTAATTAGCTCTTTATTTTATTTCCGTCATTCGCCTTTTTCTTTTTCTTTTAAAATATGTATTTTATGGGAAGAGCTTTTATAAAATTTTAGTTATTTTAATTGGAAATATATTTATCAAATACACTAATTACTTATTATCCCATTTCTTACTTTTATCGAAATACATAATTACTTATTTATAAAATCGACTTCCGCGTGAAGAAATTGTGTTCTCCGAGCAGCTATTTGTGCACATGTCCTCTTCACATCTTTTAGTGGACCGGCCTATAAATTAAGGCTCACTTTGAACAATACATGGATAGAAAGCCCAAACTGTTTCGCAAATTTTGTAATAAGCCCATTTTGGCATGTGTTTGAGTTACCAAAGTGAACACCTTCAGCTTCGGCCCCGTCTTTTGGATTGATTAATGGGGAGTGGAAAAGGTGTAAAATTCAGAAATAGTCACTTTTCACTCATGTAATTGAAACATAATGATTATTTTCATGAAGTTTAAATTTCATTGGTGTAGCTCTGTGATTATCATAAAGTTTCACCCGTGAAGTTTCAAACTTTCCGATGGCTATTTTCATGAAGTTTTCACCTGTGAAATTTAAAACTTTCTAACAGTAGTTATTTATGAAATATAAGGCGAAGTGATAAGCGAATGGAAGTCTTGGAGCAATAGTAAAATTGTCTCTGTGTGATCTACAGATCACGGGTTCGAATTCTAGAAGCAACCACTAATATTTGCATAAGGGTAGGCTATCTACGTCACACCACTTGAGGTAATCGTGATGCTTTGTGCATCGGACCGTCCTTTTAAAGCTGAAGTAGTCAATAAACGTTATATTTACCATGAAAAATTAAGATTTAAATCATTAAGGGAATTAGTATCGGTATAAGTTCATCCTTTTATCTCCCTCCCCCCGTCTACATCACACCTCTTGAGGTAATGCGTGATGCTTTGTGCATTGGACCGTCCTTTTAAAGTCGAAGTAGTTAGTAAACATTATTTTTACCATGAAAAATTAAGATTTAAATCACTACGAGAATTAGTATCTAGTATAAGTTCATTCTTTTATTCCCCCTCTCTCTCAATCTAATATTTTCTTTCTTGTATTCAAAACATATGTTTTAAAAAGTTAAAAGTAAAACTGAAACACCAATTTACGTGACAAGAGATAGTTATCACATTCAAATCGATTAATGTAAAAGTAAGAGAAAGGTAAAGTTATAATAATGTATATTTTGAAAAGCTTCTATAATTGATATGAAGAAGATAATGGCAAATCAAAGCTTTTTATCACTGTTTTAAGGACAAAATAGATTGGATTACACCACTATTGAGCTTTAGTGTCAATTAGCTAATGATCACCATCTATGAAAACTCCTTTAGGACCACCTATTGGCTATTGCAATGATACTCTTTGTGTTATTATAGCTTTGATCAATTTTTCCCCCAACATTTTCTTTGCCTTATTTCTTTAGTGTTGGAAATTGGGGCCTAGCCATGTGATAGTTTTATTACTTTAATGTGAATTCACCGTGAATTGACGTTGGTTGCTAGCTTACTGCAACCTTTCTTAATCTAGTTGTGGACTAATAATATGAGTAAACTTATATAAACGGAGTTTTACGTGTATTTAATTTATTTTTTATTTTTATTTTCTTAATATAATGATGATATGAAATGAGTTTAAATGAAGAAGTGAGAATTCATATAATCGATCCTAACTCATTTGAGATCGAGACGTACTCTTCGCTATTGGGTAAAAAATGCCTCTTCTTTACATTTATTACGATTCTTTTTTCACGATTATTGGAATTTGAATAGTCTTATTACATTTTTGTGAGAAAAGGGGCGGACCTAAATAAGAAGAGAAGAGGCAAACTTTATAATGAGATCTGACCTTTGCACCATTTTGATACAATGTGGAATTGCAACCATACACTAGAATTTAGGTATTTATGGTTTTACTTCTTTTCAATTCATTTTAAAATTTTATCCACTCACAATTGTGAAATTCATTTAGATCTAAGTTGTCAACAAAATGAAATAGGAAAAGTTGCAGAGTTCTATTTTCTTATTTGAGAATATTTACCCTAGAAAGTATATGATGCGTCTCTTGAATGAAAATGACATAGTTCTTGAATGGGAGACTTTTTCGGGTGTTTCAGAAATAATTCCTCTAACATGAATCTCTTATATTGAATTTATGTGATAGTATTCATTTTGAAAATGTCAAGTGCCAAAATCACCGAGCTATATTCCTCAAAGTCAAATAAGCTACAAAAGCCTAGTAAAGTCAATCCACAGTATTGAATGGGATAACTCCAGCCTCCCTACTAATGTATTAAAGTGTAATGAAATTTTGAATTTTAAAAAAGACAATATATTAAGTGAATTTTTAAATATAATTATAGAGTTCAGATAAAAAAATACTGAATTCCAACGAATCCATAGACAAGCTTATATCTCTGCCTTTGATGACGGAACAATAAAAAATTGTAAATAGAGGTGCGAATTCCCGAACTAAAGCTTACAAGCTTTGATGATCACTGTTTTAGATTTATTTATATGAACCATGAAGGAAAAAGAGCATTTCGTCCTTGAACAATACATGCTTACCACCGGTAGATGCTTGGGACAACTCGTTCGGCATGATGTTTTTGACACAAAATCTCTAATCATTTATGTTATTAAGTTCACATATTATTATATATGTACATATTTAGTGAATTTTAATTTCACAACACATCTATACAAGATTTAGAGTTCTAGACTAAAGTTATCGAATTCTGCCCAAATATGTACAATTAACTGTGTATCCGCCCCTGGTTATAAAAGCCTGATTGATTCTAAAGAAAGAATCATGAGACCATAAACAACCACGATTGACGGCGTTTTATGACTTTATTTATGATTAACCAAAAAGGACAAGCAATTTCATGAGCTGTAAAAAGCAGCTTATCCAAAGTTGTCCAAAGAAGAACCAGGAAAAGCAGAATCACTAGTCTTTGTACAGGACCAAAAGTCAGTTTCTTTAAGTGGTAGAGTATAACTAATTTGACAAAGTGTTTAAGTTTTATATATCATTAGTATAAAAAGACCATCATATCATTTAAATGATATTTATAGGTAGCGTAGCTACAACGAGTGAAAATAAGATGGTGTAGAAATTATTTACGCTGATTCAAACAAGTTGCTTCTAGATTACATTTTGATATACATCTAAAAGGGTTTCTTGGTTAGTTGGTTGCTATTACTGTATGCAGTTATTTGTTTCCTCAACAAAAAGAAAACATATTGGTACATAGGTTGAATGTTAGATGAATAGCATAAAAGGCTCAAAATCTGAGCTTTGACTACATACCAGTTGGTTACAAGTTAGAACTATGTTGCTCGGATCCTCCAAAAATATCGCCATACCTGTATCGGATCCTTCCAAAAGATATGCATTCTTTGGAGGATCTAAAACACACCCTGCACTATTTTTGGAGGTTCTGAGCAACATAGGTTGATGACAAAAGACAATGTTTAATAGTGTCAAATTTTAATGATTTATCAATGTACTATATGCAAAACTTTGTGATGGAAAACAGAAGCAACACAGATCTCTGAAATGTTAGCAGAGGAGAGTTTATAGCTAACGAAACTATGACAGGGAAAAGGAAAATTCATTGGAACATTCATCTAAAAACATTTTCACATCTCCCATTCTTCGTTGTGTTCTAATATTTACACAGTAAGCAAAATCTGAAGTATAGACTCTTATCGATATCAGCAGTAAGAACCATTAAAGATAAAAGTTTTTACTACTATCCATGAGGAAATCAAAAAAAGAACAGAATTCTAACCACAAAAAAGATCAAAATATCATTGATTTAAGGTTCTCTTTCTTATAATTCCTCGAGTATAGAACCTTTCACTGAAATGCCATCAAGAATATCGCTTTCTGAATCAGCTTGTAGTTCTTTAAACTTGGTCATCACTTGTATCATCGTTGGCCTTTTGTAAGTTTTCTCATCAAGGCATTCAAATGCAACCTTTAAGTAATGGTAGAGTTCAGCATCACCGGATAGATTTGTTATTAGCTCAGGATCAAGAATCTCATGACTTCTTTTCTCGTTATGAAGCTGCTTTGCCCATCCAACAAGATTGTTATCATCACCGAATTCACGGGGATCTATTGGCCTCTTCCCTGAAAGAAGCTCCAACAATATGACACCATAACTGTACACGTCCCCTTTTGCTGTGCACCTGAAACTTTGGTAGTACTCTGGAGGAACATAACCTGGAGTCCCAGCAAGTGTACTCACACTTAGATGAGTATCCAGTGCATTTACCAGCCTTGCCATTCCAAAATCAGAAACCCTTGCCTCAAAGTTTTCGTCTAAAAGTACGTTACTGGACTTCATATCACGATGAATAATATGTGGTATGCAGCTGTGGTGAAGAAATGCTAATCCCCTTGCTGATCCTATCGCGATCTTCTTCCTAGCTGCCCAATCAAGAATTATGCCTCCTTTCATCCCTTCATGCAGAACGGATTCAAGACTTCCCCATTTCATGTATTCGTATACGAGAAGCCTTTCCTCTCCAATCTTGCAGTATCCCAACAAAGGGACAAGGTTTCTATGTTTGATTTTTCCAATAGTCTCCATTTCAGCCATGAACTCTCTGTCTCCTTGACCTGTTACGTGCACGAGCTTCTTGATCGCGACAGTACTGCCATCTCTCAGCTGAGCCTTGTATACTTCACCAAAACCTCCAGAGCCAATCAAGCTTTCAGAGCTGAACCCATTGGTCGCTTCTAAAAGATGTCCAAAGGTCAGTTTTCTCAATGGTTTCTCAAATGTTGCCACATTAATGCTAAGAGGCTCGGGAACAGTTGATAGTTTCCAGCTGCTACTGCCTGAAGTTGGAAGGCTATCAATGTATTTATCTCTCTTCTCCTCCTCGTTTTGAGTCTTTTTAATCCTATAAAGGGCAATAACAAGAAGGATAATACATAGAAAAGAGACCATAATCCCAACCACCATTCCTATAGTTGTAGGCTTCTTATTCCCATGATGGTAAATACTCAATGAATGGTGTCCGTTGCCAGAGCCACAAGGAGGAAGGGGAACGCCACAGAGGCCTGAATTGTTTTCATATCTTGATGCTGGAAAAGTAGTCAGCTGTCCACCAGAAGGAATTGTTCCTGATAGGTTATTGTTCGAAACATCCAGATCACTGAGAAATGAAAGGCCTCCTAACGAGGGTGGAATGAATCCCCGAAGGCTGTTATGTGACAGATCGAGAACTCCAACAATCTTCAGACCTCCAAAGTTGAACGGAATGGTTCCGGAGAAATTGTTGTGTCCCAAATTCAGGACTTGAAGGAAGCTCAACGAACCTAAATTATCAGGAATAGCTCCTGATAAAGAATTGTAGGAGAGATCAAGGTAAATCATGCTCCCATTGCTCCTGAAAGTGTACATCGTCTTTCCAGAATAGATCCTAGTTGATGGGCAGAAGTGAACCATAGGAAAAATCGCAAGCCTCTCTTCACGAATACCCTCGAACTCAACCAGTCCACCAGCACCCCTGCATTCAGTCCCACCCTCATTTCTCACAAAAGCAAACTGTTTTCCAGAAACAATTCCCGGATTAACAAGGCCAGCTTGATCAGCAAGCTCAGGAGGGATTGAACCTGTTAGAGCATTGCTATTCAAATCTAGCCATATCAAGTTCCTGCACATACCTAATCCCCGAGGGATCGGTCCAGTGAGTGAGTTATTGCCCAACTGAAGGATAGCAAGATTTGCAAGATTCCCAATTCCTTGAGGGATCTCTCCAGACAGTCGATTGCTGGACAATGAAACCCAAACCAAGTTGGTACAATTGGCAATGGATTGCGGAAGTGCCCCTGTGAGGAAATTGTTATTGAGAATGAGGGTCTGAAGGTTTCCTCCATTGATGCAAATGCCTTCAGGAATTTCACCTGAGAGATAATTAGCCCACATTACCAATTCTGAAAGATTTGGAAGGGTCCAAATCTCCAATGGGATTGAACCAGTCAGGTTATTGAAGCTGAGATCAATCTTCCTGAGGTTCCTACAAAGTCCGAGCTGTTTAGGCACCGTTCCAGTAAGATAATTACTGGATAACAGCATCATCTCCAGTGGAAAGCCTGAGGCTGCTGCTAAACAAAACTCAGAAGGTACATTCCCAACGAATGCGTTTGAACTGAGGTCAAGTATCTGAAGTTGTGTACAGTTCACCAAAGACCTTGGTACATGACCAGTTATGTTATTGAATGGCAAGTAAAGATACCTAAGATTCGTGAGTGAACTGATAACAGTACTCAAGAAATCACCCGATAGCTCATTGTTACCAAGATTGAGACTGAAAAGTGAGGAACACAATTTAAAACTTGAAGGAAGTTCACCAGTCAACCGGTTTCCAGAAAGATCAAGCTCCTCGAGTGTACTGCAAGTCTGCCCCAATTCTGATGGAATTTTATCAACAAACTGATTGTGGGCTAGCACCAATCGCTTCAAACTCTTTAGCTTCACCAATAACTCGCCAGGAATCTCCATTCGGATCGAATTGTGGCCAATGTCCAGTGTATTGAGGCTCTGGCAATTTGCCAAAGAGGGTGGAAACTCAGTTGAGGAAAGGTTATTGGAAGACAACTTGAGGACAGTGAGATTTTGACAAGTCCCAAAATCAAGATCATTGAGTTCTCCGGTTAAATTATTACTCGAAAGATCAAGAACAGATAGACTTTTGCAAGAAGAGAGGGAGCTGTTTAGCTTGCCAGCAAGCTTATTTGAGGAGAAATTAAGAAGATTCAAATTCTGGCAATTGGACAGTGCATAACTCAAAATTCCAAAATCTGAAATGATGTTACTTGATAAGTCAAGCTGCAATAGTGAAGGTCCAAACTTGAGAACAACCCCTTGAATTGAATTCCCAGAAACATTTAGGTACTTAATTTTATCACAGGACTTCAACAAAGGCTCTAAAACAAGAGTTTCAGAGAAATTGTTAGCTGATAAATCAAGAAACTCAAAGCTGCAAGAATCAGCTATTGAGGAAAGATCGCCATAGAAATGGTTGCCATTGAAATAAACTCTGAGCAAAGTAGGCAAAGCCATGAGATCAGAAAGGTGAAGTGGACCACTAAGCCCTGCACCAGAGAGATTGAGCTCAACGACTTGACCATTTGAGCACGAAATCCCATTCCAAGTGCAAGGACTTGAGGAGGATGAAGTCCAGTCACTCAAGAACCCATTTGTATCAGATTCAACAGAGGACTTCTTGAAGGCTATTAAGCTGCCTACTTGATCATCACCACCACCATTAGCAGCCAGTTTTCTTGCATTTGACACCACCACAAGAAAACTGCAACTCAGAAGCAGTATGATAAAGACAACATTTTTCATCACCCCGTTTGGTGAAAAATATTCCTGGCATCTTCTGTAGCTCATCTTGCTGAAAAAAAAGTGAAAAACACCACCAACTGCATAAAAATGAATTCTTTAGAATCTTTTGTAGCTCATCTTGCTGAAAGGAACACCACCAACTGCATAAAAATCAATTCTTTCAACTATTTTGCCCTAAATAGGTATTTCAGAGAAGGCCCCTCCATCCTACAATCTCCACATCTTCAAGAAACCTGCCCATTAATGGTGAAAAACCAAACAGAGTGAATAACAGAGCTCCAGAGATGGTGAAAAAATCAAGAAATTAATGAAAAGACAAAACTTTACCTGGTTCTTGATGGGTTATTTCAGGTCACAATCTTGAGTTTGTTAAAAAAGGGGGTGAGTTTGAAATGACAAGTGACAGACAAAATACATAGATGGAAGCCGCTTGCAGGTGTTTTGCTTGTACAAACAACAGTACCACCAGTGAAGAAGAGGTTTTTTGAAGGGGTGTGGTGGGGTGGGGGGTAGAGTACGATGTTCAGAATTGTCGGCTGGTCACAGGAAGTTCATGAAAAAGTGTGTATTAGTACATAAACATCAATACAAGGTACAACAAAGTTTCTGCAGAACTCAATCAAAAATTGTGAAAGAATGTTTTAAAGTAGAAAGAAAATGAAGGGGAATAGTGTATAACTTCTTTTTTTTTTTTTTGAACCTTTGAGGGAAGTAAAGAGAAAGCCAAGATAGAATTAATAGAATTAGCACTTTTTTGTAAATGGAGTTTGCTGAGTACTATTTCTCTTTGCCTTTTTTTACCTTCAACAGCAGGCACCTCACGACTCTCTATAGTCTATTCTTTTTGCTAAGAAATATGCTGCTTTTTTCTCATATTTCGGGTCCAGTCAAACTTGGGATTTGATTCTTTTTCTTTTTAATTTTCTTTTTGCTTAAATCACTTTAATTTTGGGTGTGGTGGACCCCGCCTCGCTTTGGTGGGGGTGGACACAAAAGACAAATATGGTTAAGTGCTCACATTGGTTGAAGAAAATGTGTCGTTGTCTCCTTATTTCGAAAATAATTTCATTTAATGAGCTAATAATTTTAGATAAAATTAAATTTAATGTCTATAAAATAAAAATAAATTTTGAATTTGACTTAATTTTAAAAAGTTAACTTATGAAGTAAAAATTATTTAACACAATATAAGGAGTCTAATTAAATCATCTCACATTGATGCGAGACTTTCAACATTTCTATGTATTTATTTGCTAACTGGAGTATGAACAACGTAATATGAGATTTTAACATTAGACAAATCAAGATCTGTGATGGGCTTAGATTAATTTTTTTTTTTGGTAAAATTATGAATGGGCTTAGATTTGATATCGTGATTTTTTTAAAAAAATAATTAAATTTTTAACCTGACTCAACTTCAAAAGCTAATTTATGAGGTGATAATTGTTCAAGACCCTTTAAAGAATTCAATTGCACTATCAATCTTACACCGATATGAGACGTGTGTTTTAGATTTGATAAAAATACAGTTTGCGTGATCTTACTAGAGTCGGACTAATCATTATTATTTTGTTTCTAGTGTTGGGCTTGCAAATTATCGTGTTTTGTTGTTCACGCTTCAAACACTTAGCTTTAAGCACGTAGCATGTTTAAGCATTCCCAGAGGAATGAATTATATTCAATTGCACCATTGATTCCACACCTATATGAAACGTCTATTGTAGATTTTATAAAAATACAATTTACATGATATTTTATCAGAATCAGACTCATCATTATTATTTTGTTTCTAGTGTTCGGCTTTCAAAATATCGTGTTTTGTTATTCACGCTTCAAACGTTTAGCTTTAACCATGTAGCATGCTTAAGTATCCCCGGAGAAATGAATTAGCATTTCCTTAAATGATTTGGGATATTAAACCTGATCACTTGAGCTAATCAAGTTAAATTCATTATCGATTTTCTTAACAAATATATCCATTACCCCTTTGTTCGAATTTTATATTAAACTAATCTTTCATGCAACACTAATTTAATTTAATTTAAGACAAAGAATCCACCTTTGGATGAACGTGTGGGGAGTTGGTTTGCGGGGCAGCTACGTCTGTGTGTGTGTGTGTGAAGATTTTGTATTAATTATTAAAGGGAAGGGGAGCCATTTTTCAACTCAAAGAAAATAAGGGAAAAAGTGTACATGTATTTTCTTATTTGTGTAGTAAATTTCATAGTTGTTGTGTGGTTGTTGGAAAGTTTTTGAGTGCACGAGAGGCAACTCCCATATTTAATTTCCTCTCATTGTGTTTCTCTCTTTCACATCTTTTGTCTTCATTGTCAATACAACATATATAGCATCAATCTCTTTTTCATTAATCATATCGTCTGGCGTTTGCCTCATCTTATATGTATATTAATTATTTTATTGAGTATAATTATGGTATTTGTCTTAATTTGTATGTATGTTAATTATTTTATTGAGTATACACTATAAATAAATAGATAATAAGATATTACTTGATATTCTTGCCTCCGCTGAGGTTTATATCTGAGATTTTATTGTTCTCTACGCACTTTATCAAGATGTGTCGTGTATATTAAGACGAAGCATGAACAGAAATACATAATTGGAACAAATAAATCATTATATATGATTATATCACAATTAACGATTTATTCGCTCCGATCATACGCTTATAAAAAAAAATATTCACGATTTTTACCACGTCAAGGATCTGAGTGGCAGCGGCCATACGTCAAATAGCCAAGTCAAGTGGTCTAATTAAAATTACGAATAATTTAAATGAATAACTAATAATACGTGTTAAATTTAGAATGAGTTTTAGATATTTTGTCACTTCATTTAATTTTTAAAAGAATCTTATTAGATTTGATTTTGGAAGTCTCTTAATCCTGTCTTAATTGGCTACTTTCAATGCTAATAAATATGGTTTTAATTTTTAATTAATGTTAACAAAAAAGCAAGAGCAATAGCTGTCAAACACTCACAAGTTTCTTTCGTCTAAGACGGACCAAAAGAAATTGTACTAAATTTCTACACCAACTTGTACTCTAATTTCATACGTATTAATTTGTCCTAACATTACAAAAATTAATTAAATAAGTAAGAACCAAACATGATATTTCTAAGTCCTACTTAATCAGTCAATAGTCAATGGACTTGCCTTCAGTCTTACTTCATCTTCAATTTTGGTGCAAATAATGCAGAATCAGAATTAAAATTTTGAGTGCTTATTAAATTCTAAATAAATTATTTATATATATTAAGTATTTTTCAAAAAATTTAAATATAAAATTTAAGTTAAAACTACTAATTAAGTTTTAGTACATAACTCATAAGTAAAATTGTAG